>JAZHYW010016445.1:0-10037 GCA_037355805.1 Ixodes ricinus
AAACCGGGGTTCCGGTCTGCACTCGAGAGTGACCCCCATAAGGCCGCTGCCATTGTACGCAAATTTAACCACTCGCCACGTGACCAAACCAAATACGTGACGTCACAGGAAAGATGGCAGCGGCGCCCAGGCAGTGGCTGGCCCCAGCTGGGCCGGAGCTTGTCGGATGGTTTGTTCGTTGTCGTTCGTCTCGGCGAGTTGATTTTAGACGCGGAAGCCGTCATATGAGGCCGGTCGAAAGCGACTTCAGAGTTCAACGTGGTGTCTGACTTAGGTATAACGTGAAAATAAGGACGAACGCTGTGCATTCCGCTGGTGACCGACGGGGATATTGCCACGAAAGAGACAAGCGGCCCTGCGTTACTCGGACCTCGGATTGATTCGGATACCGCTAGGATAAATTTTAAGGCGACGGTTCCGTGCTTTCATCGACCATCGGAATCTCTGAGGTCTGCGGTGAAGCGTGTGCAATACATTTGGATACACAGTTTAGCGACGGAAATTGCGTGAGTCGTGCTTGGCAGTGTGCAATCGTGGTGCGGCTTCGTTCAAATGACCGAAGGCTCACTTCGGTTGTGCGGCGCACTGGAGAGCTGCCTTGAAGCTTGTAATTCCCGCGCATTGCTAAATGAGACTCTGCTGCTTCCCAAATTGTTCTGGCGTACACGTGCAATTTCACGGAGCGCAGGTGTTGCAGTTGGTGTTGATTCCGCTGGTCTGTCGCACGTTTCGTCAACACAAATGTTTCGTCAGCATCCGTTACGCGAATTGCAAGCTGTATGTACATTTCATCGCGCTTGTTACCTACCTAGTCCACCCGTTCACGCCGCTTTGCGACGACAGTCTGCAGCGGCCCATTACCAGAAAAGTGGTCCCACATCTATTTCAGTTCCACTCGTCCACGGCAGTCCCCAAACCCCGAAGGAGAGGATTTATTCAGACAGAATGCCACTAAAGCAATGCAGCATCTTTAGTGGTCAGGATAGACTCTCTTCTGTCCGTTTTGTTATATTGTCACGGATGCTTGCTTCAGTCCTATTTTCTATCAATATTTTTACTCTGGAAAGTTCCAGGCCATGCTCAGCTGTCATCGTATGTTCTGGTGGGGGTGCACGCCCTTTGCCCAAAGCCCTTCACTCTGTGGGGACCCAGGCGACATAGCCGAGTTGCCCGCTAACAAGACACGGGTGGCAGATTGTCCCGCGTCTTAAACCGGGTGGTTATCGCCCAGAGCCCGTTCTCGTTTCGCCCTTCTCACCTAGGCCCTTCTCAACACAGCCATTCTCAAATGATCTTTTCGCTTTGACCCGTCGCACTTGACTCTTTTTCCATGACCAAATCGTTCTTTTAGGGTAATATTATTAAATACCATTGATATATTTTATGCGTGGGTGTGGGTGTGTACGCACACGCTACAGGCGTACTCTCTCTGCTAAGGATTCTTGGCCAGTGCGTCGAGGTCGTCGTGAAAAGCCTACTAGCTGACAACCAAACAGACCGGCTATTTATCGCAGCCAGATCATATTCCGAAATGTCACGTTGTTGGAGGTCCTCTCGACTTGGGACAATGCCACCACATTCTATAATGCGAGTGGTTCTCACAAACTGGAAGTCTGCGAGAGGCGCCCTGGGGTCCGCGAAGCCCTGTCCCTTAACAGTCAGGCAGCGGCAATAGTCAGTTGTCTTTCTTCACGTTGAAAGGCGAACAATTCAGGAAAGTGTCACATGTGAATCTCAATATGAGATAAGTGTACTTAACACTAGCTATTAGTTATATCCCTTTATTAAATCGTTATCATGATAACCTATACCCAGTTTTTTCCAGCCATTGCATGATGTTTCGCGGACCTCTTGTAAATCGGCGGACATTAAATGTGTTTACAGGATATTAAATGTGTGCAGGGCAGGATATTAAATGTGTTTACAGAGCCTCTGTTGGTGTGTGTTCATAAGTGCTCTCGCCCCCCCTGCCCGCGTGTCCCGCATTTTCTGACTTGCAGAAAAAGTGGATCCCAGCCTAAGTGTGAAGTAAACTTCTCTTATTGACAAATACACGAGGAAACGCACCCGAAAGTTGGAATTTTGTTGCCGGGTCTTGACTGATGAGGCAGGGCTCCGCCGGGTCTCCTAGAATGCCTTCGCGGACCCCAAGAAGTCCGCGGACCCCCATTTGAGAACCAGTGACCTATGCCTTTCTATTCCCATGAAACACCAATGGTTGAGAACCACTGCTATTATGTATGCTATTTCTGTTCAGAAACAAAGTTCCCAAATTAAATGTTCGTCGCTTTTTTTCTCTCGTTTGCTTAGAAGAGGAAAGCAGACGTCAATGCACGATTCTCAGTGCGCACCTTCACACATAACATGTATCTGATGGTATGTTGGGGGCCCAAGCAGAGGTAAGGCTCATCAACAAAGCCGCGAAGGCATAACGACGTTAGAGGCATGCCGAACTAGTGCCATTCGGTACGTGGCAGCGAACGGGCATAAACCGAGAATGGGTCAGTTCGCGAAAAACACGATTCGGGTCTTATGAGAATGGTTCAACCGAAGAGTTCAAACGAGAAGGATCAAATGAGAATGGGTCGAAATGTGCAAGGTTCAAATGTGAATGGCAAAGTTTTTGAGATACACCCCTTAAACCCCCTGCGAGCCCGTGAACCGAGTCCTATCCCCGAGCCCGGCAGAAGAACCGCAAGACGAGCGAGCACCACAAGGACGAACCTCGGAAATACACCACGAAGAGCCGGAAATCTGAGCCAGTCGCTGCATTCAGCAAGAACGACCGCGGTGTCGGTCTTTTGCCAAAAAAACCGAAGCTGACGAAGCCAACAATGACAAACCTGTAGCAGCAAACCACATCCGCTCCCACCGCTGTTTGCATGCCCGTCGCACCTCACACTCCGATGCCCTTTCACGCAAGGTGTATGAAGACGTCGAGGGCTGGATTGAACAATATGACCGTGTCGCCCGCCACAGTGGGTAGACGGACAACCAGCTCCTGCAGAACCTATACTTCTCGTGGAAGAAACTGCCAGGCACTGGTTTGAGAACCACGAATCCTCCTTAACGTCGTGGGAAGTTTGCAAGATCAAGCTGAAGTGCACGTTCATCAGCCAACATTGACGAGAGAGAGCCGAATTTCTGATTCTGTCCAGGGCACAGCCCCAACGAGAGCGTCACCGCCTTCGTGGAGGATGTTTGCGCCTGATCGAACACCCATGCCAACCCTGATGCTACAGAAGACAAGAAGCTAAGTATCCCATATCCCTCATGCGAGGGACAACACCTTCGGCAGCCTTGTCCGCACCACCACGACAACAGTCGAACGGTTCATATCACCAAGGCTTCCAACATTGAATGTACACTGCAAGCCCGAGCCTGCCAATACTAAACAACTCCCTAGCGTTTTGACACTCGAGTTATTCAGCTGCAACTTGACGCCAGCCTCCGAGGCATCCGCGACATCATCCACAATGTTGTCCGGGAGGAGATCAGGAAGCTACTTCCTGCCATCAGTTGCCCGGCTTTTATTTTGATTGCCAAGATTGTTTCGGAACAAGTTCGACAGGCATTTCAACTGGAGACTTCTTCGAGCCAAGCGGCATCTGACGAACCGAGGGCGACTTATGCCACAAAGTCACGACGACCGACCACCGGCTACCCGTTACTATTCAATACCAATTCAACGAGACACCCCAACGCCGAAGCATTCCCGACATCAGGAAGAACCAGTGTAGGTCCGCGCTGAACAAAATACACCGAGGAAAACGGAGGCGCTGCGAATGGTCGACCGAAAACTACTCTGCTACCATTGCATGAGGCCGACCATGCCTGCTTTGGAGGTACCCATGCCAATGAATCGGCCTGCTAGGGTTCAAGCTGAACGGTCACTCGACCACGTCTCGTCAGCGAGCATCCGCGGAGCATTGAGGATTATCTTCGGCGGCCTTTGTCCCTGGTGCCGACATTACCCAGAAGCTCCTGCTCCCCTTCACCTCGATGGGAGGTAAGCACGACAAAGCAGGTGAGCGGCAAGCACCAAGGACCAGTTGATTTGGTGTCGATTGTCTGTTAATTTGCTAATAATTTGCTGACAACTAATTATCTAAGTCCGAGCCACGGAAGCAAACAATTTCAACCTTGAAGGAGAATGCCGCTGAGTGACTTGAAGAAATAGAATGGTTGGTTGTTCTCAAAAGTGCACACCAAGCATCACCCGACTTCACTTTGCCACACGAGACTTAGACAAGTTGCAGTGGTCGCGGGATGCAGAAGAAATCACCGTTACGGATTGAAGATAAAGTAAGTGAGGCAGGCGAGCTGGTTGATGTTACACATTTTTGAAAACCGGAGACGACGGACGAAAAAGAGGACAACACATAAAACGTCTCAAATTGAGATGTTTTGTGTGTTGTCCCCTTTTTCCGTCCATCTTCCGGTTTTCAAGTATATACACCACGGAATGGAAGTGAAATGGCTTGCATAAGAAACAAAAACATTGTTGCCAGCCATCAAATCAATGGTACAGGAAAAGGCAAAGCCATCTAAGCACATACCCGAGCTTGCTGCGTGGCTGCTTCTGAAGCTTGCTGCATTGACGCAGAAAACTACCAGGAAAATGTGCGGATAAGAGGCCAGCCCTGCAGCTTCAGTGCATCAGATGTCAGTGGCGGCACATGACGTATGATTACAAGACGGCATCGGTCAGTAGAAGTTGCCACTCGACCAAACTGAACACAGACGTGCCAGGAGCGTCATCCGACAACAAGGAGTACAGGTACAACAACTGAACGCCTGACACGAGACTGTCGCGGAAAGAAATCATTATGGAACCATTTGCTAAGAATCTATAATTATGTAATCAAGTGAAAATAAACAGCATTTGATACATTAACCAAATGAACATATTTACGCTTGCCTTTACGCCTTCCGAGTCTAGTCACCAAGAAGTGTGTTTATATACTTGTGCCAGGCTGGGACCAGTACGAACCGGCGAGGTCATGAACGTTCCATCTCGATATAGTTTTATGACACCTTTAAAGGGACCGTGAAATGATTTTAGTGTTCAAAAAAGCTGATCCATGTCACTTTCGCTTTACCTTCGTTTATTAAAAAAAAAAAAAAACACGCCTTGAGTTTTTAATTTTGCGAGTGTCCGAAGAAATCGCGAAGAAGAAAGGGGACTATTTTCCATCCTGCAGCCGCTTGTGACGGCCAAGAAAACTACGCGCGTGACGTGAACTGGTTGAAAGTGTATTGAGATAAAAAGCTCAGTGAATGCTTGCTCCATTTGAGGCTAATTTTTTTAAATGTGGTCGTGAAAACGGACGCGTCAAAAGCCTCATAGTCTCGACTTTTATTACACAAAGTTTTGGTGGCGACATCTACCCGAAGCGAAGAAAAGCGCTCCCTCCCCACGTCCCATGGCCAGTGACACAAAACAAGATGTCTCCGGGTGCCCCCCTCGGGCCAGTTTTCCGGCCGTTAACCGGAAAACGGTGCGTAGTTGAGCGGCGCATCAAAATTAAATCTGTTACACTTTTTTAAACCAAAACTAAGGCACCTATAGTCGGTGAAAGGTCAAGAACGAAGTGGAAGCTTATCCCACACCTTTACACTTTAGTAGAGCGAACGGTGGAGAGGAGGCGACCTCCTCTCCACCGTTCGCTCCGCTGAAGTGGAAAGGGGTGGAGGAGCTCCACTTCCGCTGTTGACCTGTCACGGACTATAGTCAGAAATCGTTTACTGATCTTCTTGTATAACGCCTCCCCGCGACTTGTGGGAGGAGTGCAAAGCGGCTTTCCGTGACCCTTTTGTAATATGAAGCAGCGGTTCTCGAGTAATTGGAGCTCTTGACCCACAATGGATCTCTTGACTCAGTGTCTCGCCGAGTCAAGAGATCCAACGCGCAAAAAGATCCATTAATGGACCTCCTGACTCGTTGGACCTTTTGACTCGTTGGACCTCTTGACTCGCCGTGGATCTTTTGACTCGTTGGATCTCTTGACTCATTGGACCTCTTGACCCACTTTGGATCTTTTGACTCGTGTCTGGCGAGTCAAAAGATCCAACGAGTCAAAAGATCTATTATTGGACCATTTGATTCGTTGGATCTCTTGACCAGAAGCGCCCCTACCTCCCTTCCGAGGCAGAGAGGTCCAACGAGTCAAAAGATCCAACGCATCAAAAGATCAATTATTGTACTTCCTGGCTCGTTGGACCTCTTGACGCGTTGGACCTCTTGACTCGCCAGTGGATCTTTTGACACCTTGGATCTCTTGACGCGTTGGACCTCTTAATCCACATTGCATCTCTTGACTCGTGTTTTAACGGAGTCAGGGGCTCTAACGTGTGAAAAGATAAATTTTTGGACCTTGTAACTATATAGACCTCTTGATCTCCCTGTCCGATCACCTGAAAAGGGGTGGGGGGGAGGAGGAGGGCTTCGATGAAAGCGGGAGCAAGGAGAGGAGGAAAGGGAATAAGGAGAATCAAAACAACGATGAATGACGACTTTCAGGTGGCAAGGGGGGTGCGTGGTGGTCAAGCAGGGGTGAGATCACCCAGCTAAGAACAAACAACAAAAAAGAGGTGGATGGCAGAAGAGGACCCAGTGGTCTCGGGTACGACAGGTTTTGGGATCCTGAATGGCTGGCTACGTCACGTCGTTATGCGTTCTTCAATTTCAATCGGCTGGTTATCAACGCAATCCGTTCGTGCGGTATGCATGACTACAGGAGGAATCTCCCGGGAGTTGTGCTCGCTGTACCGTCGCGGAGACGGGCGGCGGAGAAAAGCTCACCGGATATAAGACCACCGGAGAAAAGCTCACCGGAAAAAAGTTCACCGCAAAATCTCTCTGATGCGGAGAAAAGTTCACCGGTTTTTTGCCTGATGCGGAGAAGAGCTCTCCTACAAATCTAAGAATCGAGCGTTTACTCACCTGAAGTATGCAGGGGCGCTTTTTGCGCATGCAGTCATTCTGCCCTTAACTAGCAGATTTAACACGTCAGGGGTTGCCCGACGAAAATAAAATAAATAATTTTATTAGAACGCTAATAAAAAAAAAAAAAACATAACGGGGAGAAATTAAACCGGCGTAGAGGGCTGCAGCTTGAGAAGTTTTGGGGTATTTATTTATAAAATTGCTTTTTATGTAGTATACTGACACCGTGTTGCCAAATTTCCACATTTAACCATTTGTTTAAGAAGCAGCTGGTTTCCACTATTCCTTCATTTGAACGGAAAATAAAAAAAATATCGTATTTTCTCTATCCTGCCTACGTCAGAACTAAATATGCTAACACTCACGCGAAATAGGTTGACATAAAAAGGGACTTAAGGCTGCAGCCAGGGTGGAGAATGAAAATCAAGATGTATTAAATCGTGATTTAAAAACAGACCGGTTTTACTAGGATTATTTAAATCAAACCTTTCCCGGAAATATAATCCCTAAATATTTTTTTTACTTACCGTTCGTTCATCATTTGATGCTTTTATTATGCGCATGTGCAAAGTAAATTAGAATAATCATCACACGAGAAATATTTATAGCGGACTGAACACGAGCAGAAAGCAGTGGTCTTCCGAGGAAATCGATGCGTTCAGCTTTATTTCTACCTCCGACTTCGCTCTTCAGTTCCGTCACATATTTTAACAGTCAAATCAAAACGCAAAAGATAGAAGAAAAAAACAACTGGGAAAGCAGTGTCGTGTTGTAAGAAAATCTGATCGCGAAAAATTAAAGCAAATACAGCTTTTTCGCTCGCGAAGATCTCACCAGTTTTTGTTCTAGTGCGGCGGGGTTTTCATGAACAAAACGTTGTTAAAATGAGAGGAATTCTTTTTTCCGCATTGTTTTCACCGATCGGAAGAAGTGATCAAACAACCTGCCTTGTATAAAAATGCATATAGTGATACATAATCAATATGTTCGATTGCTCTTAGTCTGATTTAATTTTAAAAAATCTGGATGAAATAAAAAATATTATTTTTAATTGTTATTTTTTTTCTATCTTGCTTACAGCAAAGCGATCTGATGTGAAGCGTGTACATTGCGTGACACTGTCATCAATAAACAAAATATGGCTTTTTTTCTTATATTTTTTTATATTCAGGGGCACAGATCCCATGCAATAAAGGTTTGACTCTGCTCACCCCCTTTTTCTAATAAGTAAAATGCAAAAAATCACTTCGCGCTAACTCTGCTGCACGGTGTACCGCCTGCGTGAGAGGTGCCTGAAACCTTGGTAGCACTACTGCTGTTAAACGATAA
Source organism: Ixodes ricinus (assembly GCA_037355805.1). NCBI lineage: Eukaryota > Metazoa > Arthropoda > Arachnida > Ixodida > Ixodidae > Ixodes > Ixodes ricinus. Next base: position 8,279 of record JAZHYW010016445.1, read on the forward strand.
CGATCACTTTGCACATTATTTTACTTCGAGGCTGAGCTTTTCTCCGAGCCTGTCAAAAGACCGGTGAGCTTTTCTCCGGACCCGCACAAAAGTGGGTGAGCTTTTCTCCGGTGGGATTCCGCGGGGGACGCAGGTTGTTTCTTGAATGTAGACGAACAGTTAGTCGGTGATTTGTTTACGAGGCGCGTAAACGCATCATCAACTTAACTGTCAGGAAGACTCGTGTGGATGATTTGGACAGCGTAACGTTTGTCAGTCATCCAGAGAAGGGTCAACATTTCTTTCGCCACAGTATATTGCCGGTCAGTGCAGCACGACTGCTGACTGGCACCACGCTGTACGGAGAACCAGCATCGGCGTCCGTTCCTGTAATCACTACTGCGTGGTGCACGTAAGACACCCAGGCCACACTCCGTTTCACCTAAGGATGGAGCGCCGCCGATGCTAGAAGCCATCCTTCGAGAGCGTCGCGGGACATCCTGCTCCGCGCGTCGCCGCGCCCGAAGCGGAGAGGTCACATACGCTACACTGTCGGCACAGAAATTGGGTTGCGCTGGCTCAGTAGCGTCCGCTACGGTCCCTCGTAAGGCAGAAACAGAGTTCAGCAGTCGTATAGCCCCGAAGCTAAATGATCGAATTTGCGGGTTAGAGTAGATATGTCGCCGCTGGATGGGCTGACAAGCATCCGAGCCAGTTTTTCATTATCCACAAGCACCGCTGAGTTTTGTGCTGCACTGCGTGTACGGTCGCATCATTTTTATTTTATGTGCCTGATCTTTCTCGGATAATGAAAGCATTCCAGCCGGGAGTTCTCCCAGTTGGTTGCACAACGAAGCCCCAACGGCGCAACGCTGGACCACTGATAAACCAAAAAATTGCTTCTGCTTTAAAGTTCCCTTGAAAAGAAGAAAAGACATTGTTTTGTTTAACAGTTTGGTTGGGACACGCAGTGTCCGAAAAATCTAGTTCTAAGAGAAAAAAAAATGCGGACCGGGATATTGACGGCGCGAGACACGATTTAGTGGGCAGTCACCTCCTTTCCACTTTTTTTCTCTCTCTCGGCATCTCGGGCGCGTGGAGAGTGGAGGATCGGCTTCGCCTTCACAAAGTTGGAGTGCGGAAAGAGCGAATGACCGGAGATGGTCATTCTGTGAGTCGACCCGTGGCGTCATGGACTTTGCGCACAGAATTTCACATAAACCTCCCACCGTCAATATTGCTCTAAATGCTTTTTTTTTTTCGCGGAAAATTTATTTTTTGACACGTGTATCCAAAAACCGACATTTTTTTTTCTCTTTCCAGGGCCCTTTACTGCAATGCCAATTTCTGGTTTATGTGCGGTCCAGCGGACACCCCATTCTGAGCGAGACGTTCGTCGCTGTTGGCGGCAAATTTCGCTGCTGTGCAACCATCTCCAGTGAGGATCTCCCGTTTGGAGATTTTTTTCATTATCCTAGATCGATCAGACAGATAAAGGTAAAAATGATGAACTGTAATGCGCAGTCACCACAAGTCTGAAGCGGCGTTGGCAGGGACTCCCAGCGACCGCGCGCGAGGAGCTTTCCGTGACCCCTTGCAACATGACGAAGGGCAGTTTCTCGAGTCACTGTGCCCCTTGACCCACATTGGATTTTTTCGACTCCGCGCCTTCCGGGTCAAGAGGTCCAACGCGCCAAGAGATCCGCTATTGTTCCTCTTGACTCGATGAGATCTTTTGGCTCCTTGCACCTTTTGGCTCTTCGTGGGTCTTCTGACTCGT
>JAZHYW010016446.1:2500-60237 GCA_037355805.1 Ixodes ricinus
GCAACGTTACTAGAACCACTCAGATGGAAAACTGCCATAGAGCCTGCTCTGAAAAAGTGGCACCGATCCGTACCAAGAGAACCGAGCTAATGGCGATCGCAACGCCGCCATCTCCCCGCAGCGGCCATTTGAGAAACTCTGACAAAGTACCGCGATTGGATAGCATCCGCTGTGACTTCCATTTCGGCTTTAATCGGCCATTTTGGTGCCGAAACATATACGGTGGAAGAGGTTTCAGGGGCCCCACTTCTGTCTCCTAAGCGGACGTGCCGCGAATTACTACCGAAGTTAGGATGCGCACAAGTCGGGACGCGCTACCTGAAATCACCACTCAGACATGGTTGTATGAAAACAATATTAATTATGCCGCAAAACCTTGCGAACTAAAGATATTAGAAAATATCGCGTGCCCGTCACTTTGTACTAAACTCCAATGAAATTGTACTACAAAAAGAGCTTTTTCTGTTTGTTTTTACGCAAAAACATGATTTCTGCAAGCTCAGGGTGACCGTAGTAAAAAAAAAGATTAAGAGTGGCGTTGTTGTTGTATTTAGCTCGGTCTCAGTGAACGCCAGGGGCCAAGGTTTCAACAGTGAATTTCCCTCCTGGAGTGTTCTAGTAAGCGTTGGTGCAAAGTCTCGCCACTGCTCACATCTATAACCCCACCCTTCCCTCTGGAAGAAGGACAACCTCGCCAATACAGCGTGGGTTGAGCTTACTTTGGGAGTCATTGACGATTTTCGATTGAGGGGAGAAATCTTCGGCTGGGGTTGTGACCACTTTACTGGCATGGTTCAAGGGCGTTGTCTGTCTCCCAGTGCGGTAGGGTCCGCGGTAGTGTGGGAAACCCTTTGTGCACCTGACGACTTGGCGAATAGCAGACGTGACGGTGACATAGACGCCTGGAGTGTGGCGGACGTCACGATAGAGGGCGTCAAACGCTCTTTGGCATGGTGTTGGTGTTCTGCTGCGCGTAGGTGAGTCAGGCGGCGACAGGCGTAGATGTGCGAGATTATATTCCTAATGAATGTATTCGAGTCGTCGGGACGTTCCGAAGGAAGGGTGATGTTTATGTTGCAGAAAGCGTCATGACCCTACAGCAGGTGAAGTGGTGAGAAACCTGCCATGCTTTTCACAGCGCTGCTGTTCGGAAGTGTGATAATAGGTAAAATGGTATTTCAGTTGGAATGATCTTCTGCTACATAGACGTCTATTATGTAGGCAAGGGTGCGCTGGAACCGTTGTGTTAGGTCGTTCATTTGAAACGATAAGATATGGTTGGGTGATGAGTGACGTTACATGCAGTGAGAAGGGCTTGGACAGTTCTAGAAAATATTTAATTGCGCTGATCGCTTAAAATGTCTAGGGCTCGCCGTTGAATAACAGCTTTGTTTTGTGGAGTAAATCATTATATATTTTGTTGATATTGGACACCATAAAACCATTGCCGGAAAAGTATGCGAGAAAAGCAACACCAGTTCTTATCGCGCAAAAGGTAAATACTGATTTGTACGCCACGCAAAGATAACTAAAAGTCCAATTTTGCCTAAAACGTTTGAAACCAAAGTGGACCATGAAATTGGCCGCCTGTACTCCAGCGTCCGTTTTAATTATTAGAGCAGAAATACGTACTACGGTTGTCATAAGCACTACAACGCATTTTTACTAGGCAACCAAGAATAATAATTCAGCTATACTCCGTTTCACCTTATGTTGTACGGCAGCGAAGGCTAGAAGCGCGAGCTCATAGCGTTGGCAGCTGCCCTTGGTGCACGAGAGCTTGTGCCGCCGAGATGTGACCTAGAGGAAGGAGCTCGCGCTTGTAGCCTTTCCAGCGGTACAACACAAGGTGAAACAGAGTATAGTGCAGATCGTCTGCTCTATGCGCACGGGTTGCAATGATATCAAAACACCAAAAACTTATTCCTTAATTTAAAAAAAAAGTGGGTAGAGCTCAAGGCATCTAGAATTAGGTCTACCTACTACCCTTTCAATCAAAGCCAACCAGGACTCGGCGTCTTCTGACGTCATCCCAACTCGTGCTCAAGAAAATGACGAACTTGCGGTCCGTATACATTTATTGAAAGTTGTTTAAATGGGATTTAATTACCTGTCAACGGAAACGTTTTCTTATGTGTAAAGTTAGAGACATTGCATATGAGAAAATTGCAAAATGAGTCACGTACAAAAATCAGAAGTTTAATCCGAAATTTTATTTCGTTGATCTTCAGCATTCCTGCTTCATTTTACAAAATAAATGAGTATCACGTTGCCTACAACGTTGAAATGGCATTCCGTAAAAGTAAAGGTAGCAGCAGATTTGCTGTGCGGAGCGAACATGCTGCGAATATAACTGAAGGCAAATTACCCATTTTACCAAGCGGCGCCTGCTTTGCGCGCGGTGTGCACTACAGCGGTTTTTCACGCTGCGCGCAAAGCGAGATGGTTCGGATAAAAGCTATTTCGGCCACCTTTCGCCATGCATTAGCTTTAGGGAATATCACACATGAGCGAATTGAAATATAAATTTATCAAGGGATGCATGTATATAAAAAGCATAAACCACAACAAACTAACGCTACAAAAAGTATTATAACGACCCTAGATTAATTCATTTTTATTCGGCATATGCTTTTTTTGTTTTTATATTTCTTTAGACCCCTTCCTTTTAAAAATTAGCGCGGTATTTACTTGCGTACGAAGTTTTTTTTATTCACTTCTCCTTTTCCACATGCTAATTTCTGACTTAAGTAAGACCAAAATCGGACTACGGATTGGAGTTTCTACATTCACCGTATTTGTTTCTGTGTGCGTTTAATTCACTTTTTTCAGTTAAAACTTTTACTTATTACATACAGCTCAGACGAAGCAAAAATGCATAGACTATGCACGATCTCGATACTTGCCTGGACTTAATTAGCCGTCGAGACGTAAGAAAGATAATCCTCTGAGCTCTCGTTTCAACCATAGCTACATGGGGGGAATAAATAAGCGGCAAAGCAAAATCTGGCCTTAGCTTATTAAGAACTCGAGACTTTTTGTGGTTCAGCAGCCGGTGCGTTACGAAGTATAAATAAGTGTACAGTGTAAATGCCGCCCTCTTTTTTCGCAATTATTTTGCACTGCGCCATCGGCCACGCTCATGCCGCAGCGGCGCATATAATGTTGTAGCGGAAATTAGACACCGGGATTGTAATTAGGAAGAAGCACACCGGAACCCCCGTTGTGATTTACATAATTTTGTCTTATTTAATTACTTACTTTTAGTTTTCTCGGTTGGTGGCTAGCATACAAAAACTGTACGCCGCTGAGAAAAACGCCCAGAAACTCTAATACAAATTAATATCATAAAATTTAGACATAGATACAACCATAGCGAAAAATGTCTAAACGTTAAGCCAATTACATGAGACGCATGTAGACTGAGCAGGTTTTAATTAAATGCGATAAAATAATTTGAAGACAAAGACTACATGAGAAATAACTTTGACAGAAACCATTAGGTGTATTTATATATTTTGCAAATCAGCTTAAACGATGCCTTTTTCCTCCCGTCAAAACTAACTAATTGGAGTAGGTTTTATTAAAAATAAATGAACTTAACCAAGATAGTTTAGAGACGACTCATTCCTAATTTTTATGCAAACGTAGAAACCTTTTTTAGAGCCCAGCTCTTAGGCGTCCGTTTCCGGCTTGAGGGGCGTCGGCGTAACCGTAACGCGTCGGCGTAACGCGTCCGCGTGACGCGGTGGCGGCGCCGTCGCCGTCGCCGTCGACGTGGCCGTAACGCGTTGCCCGTAACGCGTCGGCATAACCGCGCAGTGCATTATGCGAACCGTCCATAAAGCACCGCGGTGACCGCGCGTTGAATTATGGGCCGTTTCCCATGATGCACAGCGCAAGACGGAGGAGCAAGGAGGGGTAGAAATAGGGGAGGAGGAGGAGGGGGAGGTAGAAGGAGGATGAGGAGGAGAGAGCATACCGTCCCCTCCGTACCCTCCCCTCCTCCTCCTCAAGAGCTGCGCTCTAATTCGGCATTACAGGGAGTTGTAAACCTCTTTAATTTTTTTCTATATTTTTCTTTATATTTTTATTTATGTGTGTTTATAGAGGGTGAGGAATTTGGATACAATGATTTGAATCGTTAAATATTTCATGATTTGAGCCGTAGACTTTAATCGTACCAGTTTTGCTCTGTTGATTTAAATCGAAAATTTTGCGCGAAATGTTTTCCCGAATATATTTGTCTATACTTTCCGTTCGTGTATTATATGATGATATCTATGTGAATTGTATTTCATCTAAATTTGAAAAAAATCACCTGTCAACAAACATATTTTTACGTGACTTGCGGAGTGTGCGTCCAGTCACTTTTCGGGTGTTATTTTTTTTTTTTTGTAGTGGTTCAGATCATTTTTGATTGTACAGAGTGTACAAAATCAACATTAACGCGCTGTTTGATGGAGTCACGCATCTCTCGCGGAGGGACTATGATGCGGTGGTACTTTTTTTTTTTGCATGCATGAAGCAGTTCGCCTAGTAAACGTTAATTTTTGCGTTCTAAACTACATTTTTTTATTCGTGACAATAGCAGGTTCATTTAAAGCAAATAGTGGTGATATTCTAAGCAAATCGAAAAATTCTAGTCCATTTCTACCTTCCATGCCGGTCGTTAGTTAAAGTTAATTACAGAGAAGAGTTTGCTTACGTTTTATTTTGTTAACTCATGTGCAAACGGGAGGCCCGTAGTCGTATGCCTTGTGGAAAAAAAAATACTTCAGCCAGTTACCACACGCAACCTGAAACACGGACGTCCCGTTTGCTTGTAAAGTAAGAAAAAGAAAGCTTACTTAACACGACACAACGTAAGAAAACAGTACTGCCTGAATGTGCATCCACGCAATTTCCTATTGTAACCAAATAAATGAAAACAAAAATGCCCACATAAAGCTTTTTCTACTAAGTCAAATAAAGCTGCTTTTGTTCCAGTATCGCAGTATCTACGTCAATTAAAGTTAGCAATTAAACTCTGAAATCTACATTAATTCTCCCACTTTGATTTTGGGAATCGGGAGAATATATCTATCAATATGTAGTGTTTTAATTACATCGACTAATAAATTATTATATTTTATAGCTATACAGTGATTTAAGTTATATTATACCCATGTAAACGGTATGCATTTTTCTCAGATTATACAAATCCATTTTCTTATAGAAAATATTTTTCTCATGTTTTCATACTATAAATGATATGTTTTTGTGTAATACAAATGTTACAAAAATAAATTTAAAAAAAATCAATATCGTATGTGATTCGTAATAAAGAAAACTACAAGTGCTGAATATGAAAGATAAAGGCTTCTTGTTCGAAGTTGTAACTTAAAGTGTTCGAAAATTTGATTAGAGAATATCCATAAAAATTACGCAAAGTTTATCGGCATTAGTGTCGGCATCTGCACAATGACCTGAGTACGAGAAAACGACGCTGTAACTCAATCTGCTCATTGTAGTAATTCCGGTACTAGTGGCAAAGAAAATGCAAATGAAGCAGATAAGACTAACACATACTCGGGCGTTGGAACACTCATGGTTGTCGACTACCGCAGTATAAAAAATAAAGTTGACGAATTCATGGCCCTAATAAAAATCTGTTCAACCTGCAATTTTTCGATGTACTGGGTCCAGGTTGGATGCCGCTATAAACCGTCTTCGTGCGACGCTTGCCATGTTGACACATGACTTTGCTGAGTTGGGCGATAGGAACTAAAGTAAAATGTTTAATTATTGCTGAAGTAAAAAAAAAACATAGCCGACAAAAATGTAGAACTATTGAAAATAACCCCTTAAAAGGGAGATGGGGCACTTCTGCATTTGAGAAAAAAAACGCTTGAATTGCGTTCATTTGGCCTTTAGAATAACAGATATCACAATTATATTTCAATGCGACGCGCCGGAGAGCCATAAGAGCAATTTCAAAATAGGGCTGAAGCCCCGCCTCCCTAGCCTTGGGCAGCCAAAAGATCCGTCGATGACGTCACGTACAGCGACTTTCTTTCGCGTTTTCTCGCGTTTCACACTACTTGCGCAGCAAAAGGTTTGGGTATTCGGGTTCACGGGGTAAAAATACACTAGAATTCACTTCTAACTCATTTTTTTCAAGAAGCTCCCCATCTTCCCTATAAATTATGCAGCCTTCCATACGGGAATAAAGTGATTTGATATTTTTCCCAACCCAATTACGTTAGAAGTTAACATGGAGGATGCCACGAAAAAACACTCTATAGGTTCAGCCGAAATATTCCCTGATAATTATGCCGTCTTCAAGACGGATCAACATTTACACGGTAAAGCTGTTTTTACTAATGTAGAAACAAATATTCCAAGCACGCCACTCATAATTTTATATATCAAAATAAACATTGTGCGGTATCCGATGGGTTTAAACGGGAAACATTTTTGGTGGGTGTTTATTATCTCGCACCAAACGAGAGCAGCGAAAGTCTACATTTATTTTGTTTATTTTATAGACAATACTGCGAACCTTTCGATCAAGGTAGGAGGGGAAAAATAATTAGAACAAGACAAAAACAATACAACATTCACACACACACATCCGGGCCTTCAAACTTGTTGAGATGTGGTGTTAACACTGCACAAAAATGAAAGATATTCTACAAGCATGCAAATATAAATAAAGGCAAAGAATCGCCTACTCTTAAACTACGACTAACTGATAGGAGGTTATTGTATTATCTCAAATTGAACTTGGTGGGATGGAAAGGTGTCCTGATCGGGAAACTCGCTTCAGTTTAGATTTATTTCCATTGTAGACTAGTGTTCAAACTTACACAATAGTCATGAAAGGAACGCGGTTTTTAATCCTAGTAGGTATGTGTTTATCCAACTTACCAAGAGCGAGTGACAATCGGTGTCTTACGTGAAAATTCTGATCCCAATATTGTGAGAGCGATCATTTATTTAATCCAATGCTTAACAAACTGAAGTGTACATACAGGGACATTTTTTTATCACAAAAAAGCCACTATGAAACTATAACTTGTTACCCCGCTAGTTATTTTTTATGAACGGTCATCTAAGATCAGCGTTGATGATCACTGGAACTAGTTTCATTTCAAAGTTTACAATCCAATTGACAAATATATTCCCTCTAGAGTACAATCTCCCAAGACTAAAAACAAACCATAGGTGACAAAAGAAGTGAGACATATAATCAAAAAGAAACGAAGAGCCTACTTCCAATATTTTCATGAATGACAATTGATGCGGTGACTAATAGAAAAACAGAAAATGAACTTTTAAAGTGGCAAGCTTGGGCCAAAAAAAAAGAAAGAGACAGCGTCGCAGACATCGATGGTGGTGGAACAGCGCGATCGAGCGCTGGAGCGAGACTGACTGTCCACAGCGAGGCACACCATCTCCTAATGTTTCCCTGCAAGCCTACGACATTCGAGCTCGATTGTTCTGGAACTATACATGGCAAGCTTGCACAAATTACATGATTATCATACATTATAGGATATTATATTAACTTGAAGAAAGATAAAAAAACAACAGGTGATGGCAGAAGTCGAACCCCGGCCACCTGCGTTGGAGCTTAGCACGCTGCCGACCTGGCTAGGCCAACTGGACTTTTCTATTGTGTAAAGCAAACAACACATGTAAAAAGCAATAAAAATGCTTTGCGAATCTTTTACTGAGTAGGTTCGACAGCTTTGCTTTGCAATAGCTATTTTGCAAATGTCTAGCCACTGGTGCTTGGGCTCACGGGTGGAAAAAAAAACACTTCGCCTGCCCTGCCGGACACGAACTCACCCTGCGCCCCCTCTCCAGAAACTACAACCGTCTTCCCACCGCCTTGGACCCGACCATCAAGACTCCGAACCCGGATACAAACAGCCCTCACGCTTCCCTCCCACAAAACAACTCCAACCGTCATACCGCCGTTTTTGAAGCTTGGACTCGACCGTAGCATTGTATAAATACCACCCGCGTTGATCCGAAGAATAAACGGTCCGTTCTCGCTATTTTCACCAAGGTTCGTCTTTTTCTTTTCATTTATACCGACCGACGCCTTCGTACCCCCGCCGCCATGCCGATATATATATATATATATATATATATATATATATATATATATATATAGTTTATATATATACATATATATTTACGTATAGTATATATATATATATATATATATATATATATATATATATATATATATATATATATATATATATATATATATATATATATATATATATATATATATATATATATATATATATATATATATATATATATATATATATATTGTTACGACGACGGCGACGCACATCTTTGGGAAATAGGGGCGCGCGCTGCATATTTTTACCGCACGAGCTGGGAGCAACTCGGCAGCTCTACCATTGATCGCCTCTGGTCTTCCCACATCCCACCATCAAATAAGTCTCTCAAAAACACCCTCACAAGTCGTGGAGGTAAGGGCGATTCCCGATCTCTTGGTTCCTTTTCTATCACTATCGGCCCTGGAGCTTCGCACCGGACGTTCAACGCACAACGCAATGCCGGACGAGGCGGGCAATGCCTATGGACAAAAGCCACGCTCTGCACCGCCCATTAGAAACCGCCAGCAAGATCCACCAGTTTTAAACATAGCACCAGAGGCGAATGTCAACGACTGGCTAAGAAGTTACGACCGCGCTAGCCTACATAACAGGTGGGACGATACTCTCAAGCTCGCAAATGTGGTACGTGTTCCTCTTGAAGCATTCCGCACTCCAGTAGTTTGATAATCACGAAGGGATAAATTTCTGGGACAGATTCCAATTGGCTTACGCGGAAGTATTTGGCAAACTCGAATACCGGAAACAACATGCGAAAGATAAACTTGCCCCCAAGGTACCAAACCGCAACCGAGTCTTCCACATCTTTCATTGAGGACGTCCTTCAGTGTGTCGCCGCGTCGACACTAACATGACCGAAGATTACAAAATCCGGCATTTGTTTAAAGGGCTATCGCACGAGCTATTCTCATTCGTAGCTTCGAAGTCTCCTCCAACTGTTCAGCACATGATTACAGGGTGCAAGAATTACCAGGAGATGCAGAGCACCCGCATAACGAAGGAGCCCATCGAACGCCTGCCCAAAGTATGCCCACAGACCACAACGGCGTCCTACCTCCCACAATCAATTGGGAAAACTATCCGCCAAGAATTGCTGGCGTACTTTAATACACCACGATCGTCAGATGTCACGCGAAACCAACGGAGCGAGACCGAAACTATACAGAAGGTAGTGCAGGACGAAGTACGCGCTGCTCTCCAATTACTCGCTCTGCCGACCCCTACGTACCTCCCAGCAAGACCAGCATCCACACCCTGCTGCGCTATGCTGTACGACACGCAATCCCCTACGAGACGTCCTTCCTACACCACCCTCAGTCCCAACGACGAATGTATGGACAACAACGAGGCACCGACATTTGGATAACTGAAGACCAGCGCCCGGTGTGCTTCGTTTGTCACACAGCTCATCACATCGTCCGTTACTGCCGTCGACGAATTGATAATAACGCCTATCATCATGCACCTGGCAATCCGTCTCCCTATTCGAGAGATTTTCACGACAGCCACTCCTCCAACGCTTACCGCTCTGCCGAGGATTCACATACACCTCAAGATCTCCGTGGCCGATCACTTTCGCCGTATCCTAAACGTCGCCGATTAATGTCACACTTCAACCACGCAGCCACAGAGTCGACACCGTCGTCAAACTAATGAGGGCATCTAGTGTTGCCCCCGGAGATCAGGCTGCACTGCCACAAGCTGCCGAAAATCCTCCTTTTATTCGACCGACAATCCAGCAAAAACTCAGTACATTATGCGAAAGAAATGCGAGAATATGTTTTCTGTCTTAAGTGTCATCTGCGAAGGTATGATGTTGCCAAAAGTTTTAGGAGGGCGTTCGAAGTCAAGGTGCTTGTCGCAGCGTTTTAATGAAATAGACGTCTGTCCTATTACGTCCGACCTTTCAGGTTTACAAAGTAACGTAAATTAACGGAGTACTTTTGTCGTGTTACAAAATGTATATCTATCTAGTATTAGTCACAATATGTATTCGGGAAAAGGTTCTGCAGTCTTTCAAAACAAGAAGCTATCCAAAACGCTGCATAATGAATAGTTGGGCCAGTTGGTTTGTATCAATGTTTAGAAAAGTGATAATCCCGTGATTAGTTTTTCCTTTCATTGGTAATTTTAGAAGTGCTTTGTTTTTTGCAAAAACAATATGACGTGACAGCAGGGTTTTAGTACACAAAAAAACATTAAAACATGGGATTGCGGGAGGGAGTGACGGAAACAAAAAGATTAATTTTCATTTGCCTTAAACTGAACAGGCTTTTCAGACCAAGCGATCTTGAAAAAACGGTGTTAAAAGTTTTTGTTCATTTTTTTGTGCTAGCGCAAAACTTTTGGGGATGCTAAAAATAAACATCGCTGCCTACTTCACTATAAGGACACAGGTGCCGCAAAAATATCAGCAGCGAGAAAATCAGGCAGAGCACAATAAACAGGGCTTGGAGCAGGAAACCTTTCGCTGCTTTTAGATGCGAACAACTATGAGGTTAACACATTAAAAAAAAAAGAAACATAGTGAGTATTCTTTAAAGTTCAAAACCCTGGAAGCTTCAGAACGTTCTATCGGATATCTCGAAGTATGGACCCTGCGCGTGAATAACGTTCGCTCTCTCGCGGAAGTGAACATTTTAGCAGCTCCGAAAATGTAGATCGCGCTGCAAGCAAGCCGTTCCAACGATTCTTCCAAGGCACGCCGAGCTCTTTCAGACGATTCGGGATTTATCGTAGCGCTCCTTTGTTAAGATGCATGGAAACTAAACTGGGCTACTATGTTGGACAGCATTTGTGCATTCATGTGGGAAACAACTCAGAACTTGTTGTATTGTCAATGAGGTGACTTGAAAATATTCACAATAAACTTCAGTCAAGCGCCTAGACAAGAGTAGTATACTGATTCAGTGCGATACATTTTCCTTTATTCAATTCGTTTGCATAAAATCACTAAATATGTAAAAGTAATTTCGAAATGCAAGTTCCATTCTACATTAAATATTGCGAAAAGAAAAGACGTGCATTTAATATTGCTACATAAACGTCTCTTTCGTTGATCGTAGCCTCGGATTTGTTTCATAAATGTGGAAATCTATAGCGCCTTTCAGACTTCTCAATAGACTCCACGAAGGAACAGCTCACGCTGTTCCTTCGCTCTCCATAGCTCACTTTATAAACATAGATTAACAAAACAAGATGAAGAAGACATTTAGATGAGAATTGTTACGTTTTGCTTCCGGCTGATGTGACGAGTGTTCAGGAACTGGCTCTCTTTGACCAATTTTGTTTTCTCTACCCATGTACTATTCTAGGCAGATATCAAAAGCCACACCACTACCAAAGGCACATTTAAACACGACGCACCTGAAATATGCAATGAAGTTTGAATCTTGTAGCCAGTGGTTAAACACAATATAAGATACCTGACGTTTTGTAGCCAGCATTTTAATGTGCACCATACAGCGTGAATGAAATTATGCTTTTGGAGCGGGTGTGGCGATAAATTCACAGATAACAAAGTCATGATATTAAATCCTGAGGAAAATAAAGTAATATTCTAGAATACTCATTTTCATGTCGACCATTAAAAGGGCCATATATACTCTACTATGTACGATAAATACTTCTTTTGGTGAGACTAGGGGAATTATTCGTCTGTGACTTGGAATAAAGTTGAGAAAACTTCAGTACGGAGAGGAGCTCGGTGGTACGTACTTTTGTGAATTAAAACACAAGGTGGCGTCGCCATTCCTTCTCTACGGAAATGGCTCCTCAAAGCTTCGGAACACAAACGTTCATAAATCTATACTGCTGTAAATTAAAGTTCCGAAAAACACTGAAACCAGCTTCAAAGGTTTCGCTAAATATCTGAACAAAAATATATGACATCAAGGATGAACACGGCGGAGAATACTGGATTATAGAATAAAACGCCAAGTGTGCCTTTTCAAGTTTATTTATTATTTTGAACCGCAAACTTGTAAAATATTAGTTCATTGACTGCTACGAAGATGCAACGAAGAAGACATTATTATTTGTACCAGGATTTAATTAGTAAATTGCTCCATCGTGTGCTTCTGAACACCATACATTCCACGCATAGTATTCTTATTCTTTACTAAATTCGTTTTTTGCAGATGTTGACAGTGACTGTGAGGTGCAGGCAATACGACATCAACTACCTATTCAGGAAGACATTATGAGATAATTTTACATTTTATTGTTTAAATATGGCTGATATTATCACCAGACTTGGCTGTTTTTCTAGAAGGCCCACGAACGAAAAGGTTATATGAGTTCGTCACACCACTTTTTGAAATATAGATCTCCTTAAAAAAGCGGCAAAATATAAATATCGATGAATCAAAATTGGTACGTCTGTATAGCCAATACACCTATCTACTTCCAGCCACACACATACAAGTGTGCGTCAGCGTCCAACATTTGGAAAATAGCCGCCCAACAAGCGATCATACAAACAAAATTGTAAAACTTGTAATATATATATATATATTTATATATCGAGGGGCTTGAATAAGACGCCACTGCATCGAAGTGATCCCGAATGAAGTTACATAATTAAATTAAGCTATAACAGTACATGTTACCGCGGATCTGTGTGCCTAAACTGTACACATTTTATGTTTTGCGAAATGAATCTCTACGGGTCTACACTTCCAGCACACATAACGGTTACATTGTCTAACTTGGGAAACTTGCAGTCGGTTTTCTTTAGCGAATACGTGACTCGGAGAAATAACACGGAGTTAATTGTTTCAAGAACAAGCGAAGCGCGTTTAATGAGAACATGAAAAAAACTAGAGGAGCTAACATTGCTGTCCTTGAGCCGCGGTGGATTGTCGCTTACTGTCCGCTTCCATGCTTATGCTCCACTCGTATTCTGCCTTTACGTAATCTTATGTCTGAGCGAGGCCAAATGCAAGTTGGGCAACCAACAAAGACCCAGATTCTAATAACGTTGCAGCGTTTGTTGGAGTGCCTCGCTAGACTACATCGAAACGCGATATTACGTCGACGCTTTCTTTTACAAAGTCCACATGCTTGCAGAATAAATGCAGATGACCTTCGTTCCCTCATTTGTTTATCAACCGTGGCGGATGGAGACCACATTGCTTCTCTGGCAGCAATACACGCGTAGAAACAAAACGAAAAATGCATTGATCTGGAACTTCTGCAAGAAGCTTAACTGCCTCACTGAGAGGCGGTGTTGTTAGAGCTCAGACTTAAGGTACAACAAAGTATAGTCGAAAATCCGCAAGGATTGCGCGGCTGGGAGCTCCTTGTCGCCACGTGAGTGCTGTTCGCCTCTTTCCCGTGTTCGTGCCTCCTGGCCGGAACGTGTGTGTGCCAAATAAAGGAAGGCGACAGTGCAAACCGAAAGTTCTAGAGCCGACGAAATGCCACAGTGCGGAAACTTCAGTAAATCGGACACTAGACACTGTCCGTGGTTGATCACTACGACCTAGGATAATCAAAGCCCGTCCACTAGCAATTCAGCGACACAACAATGAGATCGAGCGCAGACAGGTGCTGCGGTATAGTTCGGCTGGGGACCGTGTCCAGTGAATGTACCGAAGAACGGTCGGCATAGAGCTGGGGCACCATTGCTCAGTTGGCGCCATCAAACTGTGAAGCGGTTATGCGGAAGTAAAGTCAGGCTGTTTCCACAATTGAATTATTTTGGGTGGTGTGGGGCCGATACGCCCGACGTCTCTCATTGTGCAGAAGAGAGCTGCTGCGCACACTCTGAACAGGTTTCATAACATAAAAAGGCGGAAACACGTACTATCAAGAGAACATTAGAAACACAGGGCGTGGTTAAAATGTTTAAGCTTCGTGCTTTTTGTGTTTTATTGACTAATGACCCAACCTTATTCGCTGTTAAGCGATACTAGTATGCTCGGTCTTCTCCGCATTCTTAGTTTCTTTAACCGTCCGTGATCATAGAAGAATACCTTGAGAATGCCGTGTTTCAAAAAAAAAATGCTACGGTATACGACATTCTCAGAATATTGGTCAACATACTCTCCTCCATGTTTTTGTTTCTTTTGTGACCCCTTCTTGAAACATTTTACCAGTGACCTGTTGTCAAACAATGGCAGTGATCGCTAGCATACTTTATTGCTAACTCGAAGATGACAGATTGTTTCTGCTGTAAACAATAACGCCCACCCTCCGGAAACGTCTAGTAGGGGCATGCGAGTAAGGGAAAACGCATTTCAATAACAAAACCGTTTCTATACAAATACACGGACACGAGACAAGATTTACGAGATCCTATCTTGGGCGTTCGGAGAGGCGAGCGGCGATGCTGGTTCAGAGAGTAGGTGATCTAGCTGATGATAAATTCAGGTCTAACGTTGCTGTCCGCGATCAACTCGCGAAGTTCTTTTTTAGTTTCTTTTGTTGCTGTTCTTGTTTTTTCGATGCAAAGAACAACATTCGTAGTTCGGTATTTTAATTTGTGAGAGCACCGAACGCGTATATTAGGGCCGTACTCTTTGGACAGAGATTAAATCGTGTCGTAAATTATACCGCTGTTCGATGACATCCTTAAATCTTGGTTCGATGTCCAAAGTTAATATGCTTACATTCTGTCGCTACAGTATCTTAAGCTTCTTGTAAACACAAAACGTTAGGTCGACTGCTAAAAAAAATAACATTCACGACCTGACACAGTTCTGACATATTTGTGAATATAGCTGGCAGTAAGTAGTATTTCACTGGGATAAAAACATTTGAATATGCTGGTAACGTAAACACGTAAAGGGAACCCAGATGTAATGTTTCCTCCTGCAATTAAAGAGACAAAACCGAGTCATGAGCATTGTACATATGAAGTGCAATACAATTTTGCAAAGCGTTGTGGTCCGTAACTGATACGTCTGCGTTTCAATCTTACATAAGTAACGAATTCCAATTACGCATGCCAAACGTGTAATTCTTTGCACGAATAAACACGATCCTCTGAGTGAAGTCCAACATTTAATTCAGAATTTATTATATGGCAGACTCTTGGATGTTTCCTGCAACGCACTTCCTGTAAGGGAAGAGAGTCACGAAAATTGATCGAATACAACGAGAGCGTAAGCACTACGCTTGAACACGTGTCGTTAGTGGTTGAAGACAAGTTCCAGCCGAAAAGAAACCGCGCCTCGTCTTCTGTGAGGTACGGAAGAATGTATTTTTTCTTGTACAGCTTGGTGGATCAAATGTTTCTTCCTCATGTCAGTAGCAGCAAATATGAACCTATAAAGACACCTGCGAGTTCAAATTTATTCTCCATTTTTATAAGCATTTTGAAGTTCCCAGTTTTATTTTCACATACTTCCAACATAGCGGAGGCCATAGCGTCTTTTTACAACGGCCACGGGTGTAGGCGAATTTCCAAGCCTATCGCCGGTCTCGGGGGTCGTCGCGATCTAGACAAAAAGTTTTAAATAGATGTCTCGCAAAGAACGTTGAGTGGTAAATCGGTTCGGAGGAAAGCCATTGGATGACCACATTATAATTAATTGTTGTCGTGTTTAAACATTAAAAAGATCAGTGACGTCAGACGGATCTCGAAATTTCTATAAGCAAAATATAACTGTAGGTAAGCCATCGATATGCTCACAAATTTCATTTTATCTACACTTGTTTTAATGAAAATGGGCACATTGAAAGAGGAGAAAAAGCATATAAAGTGGAGCACATCCGGACAGTAAAACGTCGCGCCGGTTGTCATGATCTGTTCCACCTAGACGTATGGTTTTGAAAGTATTTGGAGATCAATATTATAGATCGCATGTTTCATATACCTGTAGGTGCTATGTCACACAAGCACACACCGCACTCAACTACAAGACCCACAGAATGTCTATAGGCAAGCACATAAAGACAGATTCTTTAGGCCTGTGCTTCTTTTTACGGCCAAGCACCAGCACATGGCGATGAACTTTGACAAATGTTTCAACCAAGCATTGGTTGAAACAATGCTTGGTTGTTCAACTAAAATTACAAAAAGTTATAATATATATAAATATACTGATATACTAGGTAAACAGCTTTGCGAATCATTTTTAAAAGTAAATTACGCTTTATTTTTGAATGATGTAGAACCTTGCAGCTTATTGCTATGGAGCGCACAGCCTGCATGGCATCTTAGCGCCTTAATGACTCTTCGCTGTTCCAGAGAAAGAAAAAGAATCTTCGATTGAAATCGCAGTGCTAAGCGCAAGAAAATCAGCAAAAAATCCTGAATCTGAATTAACTTTACGCTCGGTTGAAGACGAGAACCGAAATTACGACTAAAGCGAATCAGAAAAAAATATATTCCTGATTATGCTCCGGATAGTGTATGTCTGACCTGTAAACTTAATATTCAGATCACATTTTTAAGGTGCTTATAAACTTCTTCCAGAGCTTTAGCTGTCACACAAAACATAAATTGACATTTATAAACAAACATGTGTCGGTAGACTTTTAGCCCAAACAATAATGACACGAGCCAAATATGTTACATAAGAACAACATACCTTTACACCTATATGTGAAAGATATATCATTCTTACGTCAAGAAATTATGTGTGGTTTCACGTGCCTTCAAGGCTTCAAAAGCAGCGCAGAACAATTTATGCTACCTAAAGGGCGTACAATATGATTTGCCTGGCGTTCACGGAAGGCACATTTAATACAATAAATGCTACATGAGTATAATGAAATGTATCTTCAGCGTCAGAGAACATTTAGAAAAAAACTACATCGACGGGCTTAATCAAGAATTGCTTTACAAAACCCGTTTTACTCTCAGTTTTCATCGCATTTTATAGCTAGGAATCCACACAATCTTCTGAAAAAAAGATTTGCGAAATAAAAGTACTGGGCCATTACATTTCATAGGCCAAGCCATACGAAATACAGATCACAAATTGTTTACGCACTTACCTGGTTATTGACTTCAAAACACTACAATATTAAAAAGAGCAAAGCAGTGTCCAATTGCCAGAGTTGTAATATGCACAGCACTTAAGTACGGTGAGCGAATTTGTAACTGTAGTATGGAAACAATCGTGACTAAAAGAAAATGACAAAGTCATTAGTCAATCGCTGAGCAGAATCATTACCTCGGTCGAGCCCTAAGATTTAACAAGCCACCATCTTCTGAACTGGAGCTAACCATTATGACCTAAATCTATAGTTTATTCTGCAGATTACGATCACATAAACAGGAGTATAACTTCAGATGTTAATATTTTAACAAAAGCCTGGTTAGCTAATATTTTAACATAATCAATGAACTAATATTTACTAATAAGATAAACGAATGGTTATTCAAAACTAGAATAATGGGAATGACAAATAAATAAAAAAAGTATTACGTATTGTTTTAATTTTCTTTCGTCTTGCCTTTAGCGTTATTTGTTAATTTAACACGTTTGAATGGAGAGACAAGGCTAGGTACAAAGATAGGCAAAAAACAATAATGCGGTCCTAAAGTACGACGTGGCTAAAACTGCCACTAATGCAATATCTTGGAAGTTTTACCATGCAGCATACGAAATGTGTTAACGAACTTTTATAATATTAAATTTAAGTCCACATATCTTGATTATTTTTTGTATGCATTTAGATATCTTACATTTATTCAGTAATTTAGTGGCGTCAGGGGTGATGTCACGTTCTTGACCCACTCTTCTAACGGCATTGTCGCAATAGGGCACAGAAGTGATATTTTTGTTTCATTGTTCACATTGCTTATCTCACCAATTTATTTCCAACCAAATAGGAGTAAGAACAGTTAGTGTAAATATGGATGCCGCTGACGTGCCGTGCATTTATCATGTTTCAGCTAAATGAAAACTCTCTGCTGAATGTCCTAATTCCCTCTTGTAAATACGCTGGTGGTGCGTTTTCAGAGTCGCATTTCTGAGCGGAAACGGAAGTGCGTAATAGAAAACCGGAAACGGAAGTTCAGGCAAAGTGATCTAACCAGCAGACCTAAAAAGTTTATGGACAATTTTAACAACACGGTAGGGAATGAAGTAGACTAAGTAGTTTTCCAAAAGTTTGTTTTAGGTTTCTGTGTTTCTTTTTCGTTTCTTTTCCCAAATAAAAAAAATAGGCATATTGCCACGCGCGTCCTTTGCGAGTGCGTGCGTGGCCGAATGGTTACCGCGCTTGATTGTCGCACGGAAGGTCCAGGTCCGATTCCAGTCAGCGGAATGTTCTTTTATTTCCTGTTTCAACTTGGCGTTCCCGTAAGTTCAAGAACATTCTCGTGTGATCGAGTTAAAAATGTTCTACGCGCCGAATGTTCTACACCGGATGTTCCAGAAATCCACGCGGCACGTTAGGGAGAATAAGCATGGCGAACGGAGACAGTTTCGCCGCCATCGTCTCCTGCGACGCTATCCTTTATTTATTTTTGTTTTGTTTTGTGCCAGAGTTCGCCCCATTAAACGTTTAGTTTCCTTCAGTTTCGTCGCCTCATCAATTGTTATTCGTGAAAATGTGGCGAATAGCATATTTGTGTTTTTGTAGTTCTTGTTTTGGAGTGAAGATTGATTTAACCGAATATGAAGGCGGACAGGTGGTGCTTTGTACCTATACGTAGTTTACTGGAAGAACCTCGCTATATTCCTGCTAATAATAATAATAGTAATAGTCTTTATTTTATGTGTCCACAAACAGCACAGGGCATTTTGTGTGGTACACAGCAAATGCCGACAAGATAAAAAGTATAAGCACTGAGAAAACATAGCTACCCCAAAAAAGAACTCATGAAAACAAACATAGAACACATACCGACATCTGACAAGCAAGATAAAGTAAAAGAAAAAGAGACACTGAAAATACAAATACAGCAACCCCAAAAGAAAGAAAAAAAACGCTTAAAATTGCCAACCACTGGGATTATGCAAACAATATATTCTCTAGATTACGCCGAAAAGTTGACTTGTCACTGAATATTTCTAGGAGCGAACAGTCCAACTTATTAAAATCATGCTGCATTCGTATTAGGGGAGACGTGTGAAAAAACGTGGATGGATAGAAAAAGTTGCGATTACGGCTCGAACGTGGTGGGGTGTGAAAACATACAGCGCTTAACAAGACAGGACAATCTACAAGCCCATTGACAAGTTTGTGTAAAAACAAGATATCCCGACAACGTCGTCGGTCAAACAGAGTACACAAACCAAGTCTCTTGAGCAGCCGATCGTGATTATAATAAAACTTACGCCCAAAAAAACGATCGAAAACGATGCGAATAAAACGATTCTGTACACGCTCGATAGAGCAAGATGCTGTATCATTTATACAATTCCACACTATAGATGCAAACTCGAGTTTTGCGCGAATTAGACAACAGAATAGACGAACAATACATGCATAGGAAGAAAATTGTCTTGTGAAACGTGAAATTGCTCCAAATGTTCTAAGTGATGCGTTGCATGTGACCGACACGTGATGATTAAAATTCAATACCTTATCTATAAAAACTCCAAGATCACGAGCAACACACACTCGTTTGATGACGACGCCATCTAAGATATAACTGAACGCAAGGGGCTTTCGCTTTCTACAGAGACCCATAGCCTGTGTTTTATGTTCATTAAGCAGGAGATCATTATTAAAGCACCACCTAGCTATGTTGTCGACATCGCTTTGAAGAGTATGCATTCAGAATGTGAACTAACATGACGAAACAACTTTATATCGTCGGCGAATAAAAGCACTTTAGAATTTTTTACCGAAGATACAATGTCATTCACAAAGAATAAAAACAAAAGTGGACCCAAGTTGCTCCCCTGAGGCACCCCTGACGACGAAATAAAGGTTTTGGACATAAATGCCGATACACGAACACAGTTTGTACGATCGCTAAGGTAGCTCCTAAACCAATTACAATACGTTGAACATAGGCCGTAGTCATCTAGTTTACGCAGGAGCCGATCATGATTTACCCTGTCGAACGCCTTCGACATGTCAAAGTAGATGACGTCTACTTGTTCATGGCCATGAACAAATGGCCCAGCATAATCTAAGAATGCGCACAAATTTGTTTCCACCGACTTTCCCTTCAAAAATCCGTGTTGCTCAGGACAAATTTTTTGTCCTGTTAGTGATTTGGGTTCATACATTTGGTGTTACGTGAAATACCTTTGCTTTCGATATTTATATTTTAGGCAAAGAAAAACAATATCGACATTAAAAGAAAATCAACGCCTATCGACTATTTTTATCGTGTTTTTTAAATCACTTCTACAATCGCTTCTGTAATGAAGCTGTTAATATTTCCAAAGCAATATATGGTAATTTCACTTGAATTCGACCGAACAGGGCGAGGTGGTTGAGCAATAAAATGTGTGATAGCTCAAGTCGTAGGAGGAATAAAACTGCAGCTTAATAAAGTTAAGCTCGAATTTCTGTGGAAAAAAAAATTAAAGTGTCTGTTATTTGGTGGAATGCATAAAAACCTCGATATAATTTTTTCGAGAATATGACCGCCTCTTTTTACATCTTCCGAGCTCTTTTACACTAATAAAATGTCTAGACTTCCAATAAAAATTATGAAATATTGTACGAAAGACAAACTTTACTTTAAACGTTTGTGGTGATTCTTTAGAAATTCGCAAACTTGCTACGCCGGGCATTGTTGCTGCAATTTATGATTGTCTGAAAAACTTAAGCGGTAAGAAATTTGACATGAACCAATTTTCTGTCTGTAGCTTCCGACATAAGATATTTTAATATTTATTGTTTATTGAGGCGAGGTTTGAGAAAATAATTATATATCGCGCCAAACTTGCTAAAAAATCTATGTTTTATATTTTGAGGTTGATATTCTTAAAGGCACTTGTTTTTTAAGTTTAAATTCTTGTGTCTTTGTTCTATAAGGTTCACATACCCCAGATAAAAGTATTCTCGGGACAGTCATTGAAATAAGCCGTCCTTTAAGTTGACTCGCCATCTTTGGTTGGGATTGCTGGCTTCACCTGAACGTTCTTGGTTGGCTCAAGAACAACAGATATCGCCAGAGGAAACCACTTGACTAGAATGTATTTTTTATTATATTTTTCTCAAAATATCAAGCGTATCCCCAAAACTTCCCTTGTATCTCAAATTATTGCAATTCTTCCACATATCTTATATGTAATAAAAAAGCATGGCGAGTTAGTTTTCATACTCCCATCCCTGATAGAAGAGTATATTATTTATTATACTAGTTGACGAAATATTACGTGACACCGAGAAATGCTTAAATATTCAAAAAACACATCGCTCATGAATCACCTATGCAGTTGGTTGCCGTGCGAGTTTATATCTTAGAGAATTTACGTAATATACTTCCGTGATCAAGTATCATATCCCGGCTTGTAACATAATTGACGTCACATATAAATATTTTTAGCTGCGCTGTAGATTGAAAAAGGGAGAAATATAACTTTTAGTTGCAACCGCCAAACATATTTGCTTACAAGCTTACTTAAAATAAACTTTTTGAAGTATTATTTCTCGGAAAACAAATTGAATTATAATGGACATTATGCAGCTCTACTGTGTCGGCTCTGAACCTGATGCTCCGCGATAATAGCTTGCTCGCAATTTTGAAAGCAATCTAAAACAACATATTGAAAGCTATCAAAAAGTGAACTGTAGTACATCATATTGTACCGAACTTGGTTTATGTAACTACATTTATATTTAAAATATTTACAAATGATTGTTAGCTGCAGCAGAAGCCGGCCAGCGTAGAACGTCCGTGCACCACGTCACCCCAAATCTCAGTGTCTCGTGGCCCCCGTCACGAATCGCGCGGTGCCGAAACACACCGCTCTCGCTGTCGTTCCTGTTGCCCTTGTAGCTTGGGGGCTACAGGTGCCCCCCCCCCCCCTTGGACAAGTGGATATGGCCATTTGAGTGGAGTTTGTTTGGTGCTCTGTGGGTATAGGTGTGTTATCCTGATGCTTGGACGTTGGTGAATCGAAGGGGGAGAAGAAAGCCGGTTTGAGTCTGTTGATTGTGACGGTTTCGCGTTTACCTCGAAGCAACAGGGTATAGTAATTTTGTGATTTTTCCAGAACAATAAATGGTCCATCGTAGAGGTTTTCCAGAGGCTTCCGCGGTGCATCCTTCCTGACGAAAACATGTGTAGCCTCAGCGAGTGCAGGATGTTGGAAACCTTCGGTTGCGTTTGTTGGCGTGATGGAACTGGGCGAAGCGTTGACATTGCTTGCTTTAATTTGTGGACGTAGGATGCGGGATCCACGCTGTTCTGGTATGGTAGGCGGCTCGATCATGTCCGCAGGCAGGCGTAGCGGAGCACCATAGACGAGCTCAGCCACCGTACTCCCCAGGTCAGGTTTGAGCGTTGAACGCAACCCAAGCAGCACAATGGGAAAATTGTCGACCCAGGCATTGGGAGACGACTGCGTACGAAGTGCCGACTTTAGCTACCTATGAAAGCGTTCCACGAGGCCGTTTGCAGCAGGATGGTAAGCTGTTGTGCGCGTACGGGAGCAGCCGAGAAGGGACGTGAGTTGACGGAATAGAGCGGACTCAAATTGGCTTTCTTCTCCCCTTCGATTCACCAACGTCCAAGCATCAGGATAACACACCAATACCTACAGAGCACCAAACAAACTCCACTCAAGTGTCCATAGCCACTTGTCTAAGGAGGGGCAACTGTAGCCCCCAAGCTACAAGGACAACAGGAACGACAGCGAGAGCGGTATGTTTCGGCGCCACGCGATTCGTGACGGGTGCCACGAGACACTAAAATTCGGGGTGACGTGGTGCACGGACGTTCTACGATGGCCGGCTTCTGCTGCCACTAACAATATCGTTTAAATTAGCTTTTCTTTTTCTATCGGTTCACAAAGAGTACTACAAACCTCTCGTATGCCTGCAGTTCACGCAATACCTGGCAGGACCCATGATAAACAGAATGTGCCCTTCTGTTTACCAACCCTTCACTCCACAGTGGTTGAATGGTTATAAAGAACATTTTTCAGCTAAAGATGCTCTATGTGTTTAATGAAATACAGCGCTGGGTCTAATTGAGCCACAGACCCATATATATATATATATATATATATATCTATCACACAGTTCAATTATTTAAGAGCTTGCTTGGATGTTACAATCCCACGTTGCTTTTCACTAAATATAACATCTGTAATGACCGTCATGACGTAACCGTTCAGACCATATATTATAGTATGGAGAAGGCTCTAACAAACTTGAGCTAAGGGATTCTTCGGACCAAACATCACACATGGTATTCTAAAGCGTACTGTGATCGCCCGTTATATAATATTGTTTTTGATCAGATTTTTCGTTTTAAGTGCACATGGAAAATGGTAACAAGACACTCATTGCGTATAATGCAAAAATCACATCAATTGCCATATTATTACCCATACTTACAAGCTTTTTGTGGTGCATATTGTATTATTTTAGTTTTTCTGTAGTTGTTTGCAACAGTACGATTGAAGTTATCATGCTGGAGCCCGAGGCTCACAGATGTCACCATTAGGTATATATATAAATGTTAATCGAAAAAAATATACCAAAAATAAAGAAAAAATATTTATGGACCGTGGAATAAAAAAATAATCATTTGATAAGACAATAATGCTTAACTTGAATTTAATCCTGTTTAAGAGTTTCCAGACAATGTATAATTTTAACCTCTATACCTCCACGAACCAAATCATGTCAAATAGTTTTTATTTACAGCTATGCAAATATCTGTTTAATGTAATTGTGTCTAGAGTGTTGCATTCCTGACCATTGAAACTTAGTGCGAAATTAGCTCTGGATTACAAACAAGCTGATCCTATGCCAGAAACGATATTTTTTCTAACAGCTTACCTAATTATATATAAGCTTTTATGTCATTTATCCTTAAAAACGGGTTACCATGCGTGTTAAGCAAGTTAATACACGCACTGTACAATCTAGCGAGCGTAAATGACGCACGGCCATGACACCTGCGCTCAACCTACGGCAATCGGAATTGATTCATTAGTGTTTACTCAATTTTATGCGTTCCCCATTGTCACGTGGCACTTGATTAATCTGTAGGTACGCGGTACTTAACTCTTTAATACCCTATCTACAATATTTTACAATATTTACATTAGATGTACAGAATCCATGAACGGACCCATTTGCACGGTGCGCATAGAAGACAAGAAGGACAAGCGCGTGCCGCGGGACCAGAAGGAGCTCGAGAGGCGGAATGACCGGGGGGACATAATAAGCTCCCTGTGATCGCAGCTACCGTTCATGGATTCTGCACATCTAATGTAAATATTGTAAAATATTGTAGATAGAGTATTAAAGAGTTAAGTACCGCGTACCTACAAATCCAATAAAATACTTCCCTGTCAGAGTTAGAGGCATAAAGACTTGCTCACCACGGTCTGCCATTAGAGGAGACCTAATGGACGCGAAGTGCTTTATTTAATCTAGGTATGGTGGTTTGCGGTTTCGCCAAATGTTTTGAGAAATATATGACAGAGTGTAAATCAATGTAAAGTTGATATTTACGACATTGTTTCATCACCAAGAACGCTGCTGTGAAACCAACATTCCCGAGACGAAAAGTTTGCGTCAAGAGGCGGGTTAATACACTGGTTGCCTGGAAAATGCAAGACAAGGTCAACTAAAATTTATATAGTGGTAATATGTATTTTATGTACAATACACCTTAAAGGTTAGAAGAAAATATATATTTCGTCTTTTAAAAAAATCGACCTCAAATACAGCTTTTTTTATTTCCTTACCAATTTGGAGCAAAATAAGGCCATTTTAACTGGTTCTCTACAAAATACAACACAATAGTAAAACATGTATTTATATCCAGTGAACTTTAACGTAATAAAAAACGAAACGAAATATTCAATTGATTTTCTATGTAAAGTTTAACGCAATTATAGATTCTTTGCAAGTTAGGGGAGTTATTTATATATATGCATAAAAGTCTCACAAATAATTAATCTTTAGATACATTATAAGCTGATGTAGGAAGCTACATTTTGTTGCTTGTTTTATGTCATAGTTCGAACCTGTTCAGTTTCTACGACAATCTCAACCTCAAGTAAAATTGCTCGAGATAGCAATATTGGAATATACTAAAAATAAAAAAACTAACCACATATAATCTTTAAAAAAAAATCTGAACTTGTCCACAAAAGGAAACCAAAAACGTTAGCAGCGTAAAAAAATACGACAGTTGGGAAAGCATGGCCAAATATGCACAGATCCTAATCGAGTTTTTTATGCATTTAACCAGTTGGTACATCATGTTTCTTTAAAAAAAACATTTGTTTTAGATTTTTTAAAGCGTATTTCGTTTATCTTAAGATTAGAATATCATGAATATATTTATTTCGCGAAAATAGTCAAATATCCTTCCCCGTAATGTTTTGCTGGATTAAAAAAACCTCAAGAAAAGACAAGATACGGCATTGTAGGATTCAAATGCCGAAGAGCCATTCACGATGCAAAACACACAAATATAAAATCGGCACTTCGTTTCTTAAGCTGTCAGTAGACGTAGTCTCACTTTGCCATGTTAAGGAAGAGCGTTACAAATAAAAGTTGAAGTGGTTGATGGGCGGAGTGATGTCCACCTCCTTCGACGGTTGTACGCTACTGCTTTGTTAACCAGTCACCGAACAATCCCTGAGTATCATGCTACACAAGCCTTGTTTTCAAACCTTAGCGCCGCCGCCGAAACCCATCGCTTTAAGGCAATATTAACTCATTCACATTGAAGCGTTTGAATATCTTCTAAGTGACACAATATGAGGTGCGATCAAAGGGTTCCCAGACTGGTTTTGTAGCACAAATATAGAAGGAAGCATAGTGACGCGCTCACCCCACTCAAAGGCATGGACCTTCCTTTGTCAACGTTGCAGAAGGCGTCGCTCTGTGAACATTTGGAGCTTTCATACACGTGTTCTTTTTCTACACCTGGACGAGCACAATAGCCATTTCCGTATTGACTGAAAACCAAAGAGAGATAGTGAATATTTATTGTTCATTAAAATGGGCAAATCCG
This sequence comes from Ixodes ricinus, assembly GCA_037355805.1. NCBI lineage: Eukaryota > Metazoa > Arthropoda > Arachnida > Ixodida > Ixodidae > Ixodes > Ixodes ricinus. The sequence continues at coordinate 28,727 of JAZHYW010016446.1, forward strand.
GTACACATACGTGTGAAATGTGTTCCCAGACCTATTTTAAAAGCAATGAATTCTGCCAAGTTAGTTTGAGTGGCACCCGAGCTTCAATAATGCCAAACGATCACTGGAAGTCAAGGAGAGGTCGATAGAGGTCGTCATGCCTCTCTTCGTGTTTCAGTGTTGTTCTGCCATTTTTGAAGCGCGAGTGCCACTTAAAACACTCCGTACGATTCGCTGTTTTTACACAAGCCTGCTGAATGAGCCCTATCCAACGTTTCTGTTTTATACTGGTTAACTTTGACGAAAAAAAATGATATTGCGTCTTGTTCTGGTTTGCTGTCTATGGTAAAACTGTTATTGTACTCTGCACGTGGTAAAACAAAACCGTGTAGCGCTGCTTTAACTGTTCACTGAGTGACGCCATTTGGAATAATAAGAGACGAGGGTCTATGCCTTTGAGTAGTGCGCGCATCACCATTCTGCGCTGTTTTATTAACGCTGCAAAATCAGTCTCGAAACATTTTAATCTTGCCTCGTTCAGTAAACAGAGAGTTTACGAGAAAAATAAAACTCGGCCGACGCAAGCTTCGCTTTAAGGCAGACTTATTGTTCGATTATAACCTCACAAAATGATTGAAGTAATAGGCAATTTATTAGTCGGCTCGTCTTTCTGCGCCTTAACATGTCCAAGTTTTGTAATGTACCGTAAAATCGTCAAGTACAAACTCTGAAACCATCTAAAACTGTATACTGAGATAAAAGAATTCTGAGCAGGACTTAGCTCCGTCATCATCAGCGATGAGCATCTGCCGCCTCCCTCAAGAGCCGAGAATACGCGCTGATGAGCTCTACAGCAGTAGTCACCGAGCCGTGCCTTGTGTTTAGAAGACAATCTTCCGAACGTTTTTATTACACTTCCGTTAGCGCGACGCGACTTTCTGTAGTTCACAGTTTTCTAGTTGTTGGCTTGATTTCGTATTCAGGGTTTATTTCCCAGATGAACCTGCCCATTGCATTTGTTCGTGCATTAATAGCCCATCGTTGTATCGAGAGGGTTTATCGAGACATGCGGCGCCAGCACCACATTCTCGTGTTTGTCGCGTTCCGCCATCTGTCAGTAGCACATCGAAGTAGGTTTGCACCGTCTACCACTGCCGTCTTCCTGCGATCTCGTCAAGAAATAATCAAAATAAGCTCACTTGTGATATTTTGTTCGTGCCGATACGCATGGGCAACTTAATGGCACAGCACTGGGGCATTTGTAGAGCTCATCTCTCGCGCCATTCCTAGCTAGAAAACCAAACGTCGCCTCTCATCCATCCAAACACAGGGTAAAGATAGTAGAACCCTTGTCATGGCGGCCAGAACTGGCGCGAACACTAAGTATAGTGACCTTCTTTTCGTCCTTACGAAGAGGTTGATGCAAACTCATGTATTGCAAAACATAAACTAATCCTTGCAGCTTTTATTGAATCGAGTCGAAACACAATGTTATGATGCTTTGCATACAGCTTTTATTTCAAGAATTAAAGGCAAGTGTCACATTGTACCGCTCACGAGAGATGAACAAACCAACACTGCACAGTTAGCGCCAACCTAACACGGTAAAAAATCACAGCTACATTTGAAACCAGAACGGAAAAGAGAAAATAAGAAAAACATATGGCGATAGGGCCGGCGGTGGTGCCTTCATTTTGACACAGGCTGTGACACAAAGAAAAAAATGGAGATAACTACGGCAGTGTTCATCTTCGTCGTTTATCAACGTCTTGAAAAAACCTTGCATGTTAACTAATATTGCCGGTATCGTAAGATTTATTTTATATATTTTCCACAATTGCGAAGCCATCCTCGTTTTTGCCTTAAAACGTTGATACGTGAAGCGCGCCACTGTCCAAGAAAGTTTCTTCTATGAAACACCTCAGCCGCAAGCCTAATTGACTACGCAACGCAACAAATAAAAATATAAACTGAAGGAGGTAAAAAGAGGACTCTGAAACACATCGAGAGTACGTCACCTGCTACTTAACAATGAAAAACAACAGCCACCAAAATGACAGTAAAAACATATGACTCGGAGAAAGACTGAGGCTAGAGTAATCATTCTTTGCGTTTCTCATAAAAATCGATGTACCTTTTGTAGCGTGAGCTACACTGGCCGAGGTTGAGCAGTTTCGCGTGGCTCGCATATTGAGCGTGCTCCGTGGTGCGCAAGGGCGGGGAGTAGCGACGTCAGACGGCGCACAGCTGGCGCGCCAAAGACGCCGCCGCCGCGCGTGCCTCGCCGGTCTGCACATGCGCGAGGAGTAGTGCCATCACACGGCGCACAGCTGGCGCGCCGGAGCCGCCGCCGCCGCGCGCTCCGCCGCCACCACGCGTGCCTCGCCGGTCTGCGCATTCCAGAGAAGTGACGTCATAGCCGTGGCAGACACACTGGCACCACCGCGTGCCCAGCTGTGCGCCTCCGTTTGTGCAGTAGCCAAGTCTGACGACTTACCGGAGCCGCTTGACAGCGCCTCTTATTTTGTGCGCATAAGCTCACGTTACGTATATCCTGGCATAGCCGAGCTAGGCCACCGCAAGTTTTCAACAGTTATGCGCTTGCAGGTGCCCTCTTATAGCTTCGGAAAAAGCTCAAACTACAAAATGTGTGAAAAATTGCGTTGAGCTACCTCTGCCGACGAAGGAAAAAACTTCATTCCTCGGCGGGATTCTAACACGCAACAACCTAAGGCAACACGCAGAGCTGGAGATCGCTCGCCCACACAAGGACGCGGTCCTGCTGTACTTAAAGCTACGTGATAATCTCTTTGATAGACTTTGTCTTCTAGTCGGTATAGTTTTATTTTAAATTTTGTTTAGTAGAAAGCTCTGCGGATCTGACAGTGCATGCCGCTCCTACAGTACACGGACGCGAGTCATTTCACCCAAATTTCGGGCCATTTCAGGTTTCCTTTACCAGAAAGTGTCAATTTTTGCAATTAAAGAAACAGAAGCACAAAGACACTGTCAAAACGCAGTTGAGGTTTTCCCCGAAAAGCCTACATACAACAGAAACCGCCGCCCGGTTAAAATATTTCAGTCGTATTCATTTCTCCATCCTTTCATATGTATCTGCCACTTGGTGTCGTCTTTGTATAAAAAATGTCCTTCCTGCAAATGACAATATAATATGTTTCACCAACATGCAACTACCACTTTGATCGTGCCGTGGTTTGGTTTCAGTTTGCTAAATGCAATATACATACTAACGTGAAAAATTAATAAAAATATTCAAGATATCGCACGTTTGCACAGTGTATATTAATGTTTTTGTCGTCGATTCCAATCAATTTTTTCCCCAATACTATTTGCGACGGAGTCATCGGCCCTGCGAATTTTCAGTCTTTCCTCCAAAAAATAGATATTCCGCGGTGATCGCAGTGTCCGAATAAATCAACACCCCAAGGAAGCGTCAGCTGCAGAAGCACGAGCATCGCCTCTTGACACGCCCATCGACGAACACAAGGATGAATTTTTTTTTCTCTTTAAACTGTTCTGTGGCTATTTCGTCTTCTTTAGTGCGCAAAGCGTCCAGCCATGCCTTTCGAAACGACAGCCGCGTGCCCAACTCAAGGATAACAACAAAATCTAGCGAGGGGAATTTTCAAGATTAGTTTTGTCTCCCTCAAACAATTCTTATGGCCTGACAAAGATCATAGAGTGAAATAGGATACGGGTGGTCGTCTGTAATATTATGGTTATATTCAACAGACGATGCGCGAAACACCGATAAATTTCGTCTACCCATCCAGGTAATGTAATATAATGTAATGTAATCTTTATTTGCTCTGGAGAGGCACGGCAACGCAGAAAGGCGACAGCCAGTGCTAAAAAGGCCCGGAGTGCCGCGTCTAGCGATGGTGATTATGTGATGATACGTTCTAGTTTTTGTGCTGCTCTTCAATCCGTTCATGAATATCATAGCCAACGACCTTCCTGTTTCGAGGGATACCTGGTTAATTGTTAACTCGGTTTCACTTCAGTTCAATGTGAGTGACTGTATAGTCGTAAAGAAGAAGAAAACAAATCTAGACAGTGTAGATCACAAGTTTCTTCCCCAAACAAAAAACATTCCACACAAACTAAACCACGAAATAAATGTAGCTCACTAAAATCCACAAACAAATTAAATGCAGCACCTATAATGCAGCATCTGCAGAGCTTCAGAGGTTAGACTTCTACGGTGTTTATTTTTTGATAGCCTAACGTAAAATTCTATACACGTTCGACTATTGGTCACATGCGCAAAAGCTTAAAATTGAGGCACGCCACCTCACGAGGTAGAGGTGCGATACTTATCGAGTACATTGTTTCACATTAAAGATTAAATAAATGAATAAACTTTACTATATTTTCTTATAACCTATTGTGTAATCGATGTGTAATATTGTTGTCATTGTGATCGATTACAATATTGTGTAATCGATGTGTAATATTGCTCTCAGAAATATAAGTGTTTTATTCAAGTATCAAAAACACTCTTTCAAATGTGTGATTTTCATAATTTTGCCGAACAATTCGGAAGTTTGCAAAAGCAGGCAAACTTAGAGGTTCAATAAAAAACCTAAAATTTTACAAATGTTCGCGGCAATGCTAGTTCTTACCGAGCCCCCGTTAATTACCAGAATAAATAATAACTTTCTTATTTGAGCGTTTTTCTCCGGATTGTGCCACTTTCACTGACTACGTGTTTTAACTGTGCAATAAAGATGTTCTAGATGCCCCTACAAGCTTGTTAAATATTATTTTTAATTAAGATCATTAGTCGTTATTCATCACCATCGGTTACTTTAATGTATTGCAGGTTGGAACAACACAAACAATTTATTTTGAACGATATATACTATGATTTTTTTGTATTTACTTAGCAAACACATAATCGACATTCATCTATTGTGGACAATTTACTTGTCTTAGAATTGTAGTCCATAATCAACATCCACACAGATTCTGACAAGCGTTTGTCTAAAAGATGCAGCGTCTTGTCGTCTCTATTTTTTGTCAAAATAATAGTGATTCTAGGGCTCCTGTACTTTAAAAAGACGCTAGGTTTATTTTAAGAAATAAAGTAAGTTATAGGTTAAAACTAGAGCTGGAAATAATATTTAGAAAGAATATTGCTGGTTATGCTTATTTTCAACGTGAACATGTGCTTTCGATTTGTCCATTATATGAAGCTGCATTAATTATTTTTGGTGCGTGGAAAAGCACTGACCATTCAAAAGTTCATATATCCCAGATCTCTTCAGCCGTATTGTATAAATAAGTTGAGATAGTTGTTATTCGTACGCAAATGCAGGAAGTTTCAATTACTTTTGCAATACCTAAAATCCTCGTGCTCACCATGCGTGTCGCACGAACACAGAATAGTTCAGTCCTATTCCGCAATTTAAGATACTTTTTCGCCGTGCCAAAATGTCTAATATAACACGGGTTAATTATATTATTTTAAAGAATCATTTGTGCGCAAATATTTCGTTTAAATATTGTAAATTTTTCTAGAAATATTTTAATGCGTCATTTTGATTAAGGTATGCTTGTGTGAGTGAGTTTTATAGCTTTAAAAAACACGCATTAATAAAACAAATCCGTCGTTACCATGGGCTTTAACATTGTTATTTAGTAGTGGTACACCCGTGAATTTTGTTTATCCTGCGCAGTTTCTTCAAGCCAAAAAATTTACACACGCATCTTACCTTGGTGAAAATGACACGAAGGGATGTTTCCCAACAAGGTATACAACATTTCTATTATACAGTTTGAGATCACATTAATATTTAAAAAAGTTATCCAAATAAATGTATGTTAGTTAGCCAGTTTGAAACATTCCAAAAATATCAAGTCTTGTTTAAGATGACTGTGAACAATACTGCGTTGATACGACTCGAGTAGCGTGTACTAACCTTTTTATGCCATGGATAAATTTTGGTTTAACACTCTGTATGAAATGAGCTGTCGTATGAAGATTATCTGTATAAATTTGATATCTATTTCCGGTTATTCACAACATGAATTACTATTAAGTCATCCGCTTAACCTGTTGTCTAATTTTAATATGATTCCAAAGGTTACAGTGATACCTCCCCGTTCTTATGAAGAGTATGCACATTGCGGTACATTGCGTGAATTTGTTATTATCATATTTTTAATGACATTAACTATGCAGAGACGCAAGGAACTGAATATTATTTGCGTTTAATTTTAGTAGGTAAAACATGTGCATCACGAAGATAATGTTTCTGCCGAAAATAAGACAACATTAAGCTCAATATTTATTGAAATAAACTATTTTTCACTTAAGAGCTGTTCTGACACATACTTCCATTTCGGGTTAAGTCTAAAAATTAAATTCATGTTCCACGTTAACTTCGAACTTAAAATATCTCTCGCAACAAAAACATTGCTTTTTTTGGGGGGAAGGGGGGGGGTTGCGTTCCTTTAGACGCATCAATTAGCGAGAAATTTATCACCGGAGTGCCTGCCCGAGATTACGGCTTTTTTACAAAGATAGAAGTCTTCAAAAGAACCTCTCATCTGTATGAGAGAAAAAAATAACAGGACCGGCCGCTGGGCGATCCGTTTCAATCTGCAGCGCCCTTAGCAGAAATGTCAATATCGCCCGCATCAGTGAATAAAAAACACTAACTCTCATCTTAGTCAACTTCGAATCTAAGCGGTTATAGCAGCCCAATAATAAAGAAACAAAACGAATGAAAGAAACAACAGATGAAATAAACAATAGCGAGCCCGAACGTTCGGAAGCAAGGCAAACTATTGTCACCCGGCAGGATGTTGCAGGCGACAGAAAATCAATAACGCTCCCTTCTTCACTTGGGCGGATAAAGGCGTGAAAGCCGCGAGTCAAATAATTTAGAAAGTTAGATGGACGCTGGTGTCCCGCACAGGCTCTAGGGAGGCCCCTGCTTTCTCCGTACCACATTCGTCCGGTTTGCGGTCTTTGTGCTGTTGGTTCTTTCTATTCCCTGTCGACACAGAGTTCCCGGTCAAGGCAGCGTGAAGGGACACAGATGTGGCTTTCGCTAACCGGAAACCTGGCATGTCTTGACAAAGGCGGTTTGATCCGGACCACTGAGCTTTTATTTCCTCCTTTCTTTCTTTTGGTCTGCTTCGCATTAGGAATGTTGTTAGGCGCGTCAATCGCCAGGAGAAAGAAAGTTAATCAAAACAAGAAAAAAGGCCGCCGCACCAGACGGCATTACGCAAACACATTTTGTTTTCAATAATAAACAATGCATTATTTCTTTATAAAGCGTTTTCTTTTATTAAGTTTGGAAAAGCAGAATTTCATTATTTCATCAAGATGGCGGAAAAGTGATAGTGTGTTCACGTGGTGAAGTTCGATTGCACCTTTCCAGCACTTAACCATGTGCATTACAATATCCAACGCTCGGCTATGAACCATGTGAGGCTTCTTGTAATTAACAAAAGAAAGCTAATGCGCATGGTCAATGCGTGTTCCACAAGCCACAGTGATCTGTAAAAGAGTTTTGATGCGCACAACTTACCTATGTTGATATTAATGTAAAGGAACAGGTTATATTTAACATGGTTCAGAAAAGCGATTAAAAATATCTGGTCCTTACGAAATCCCCAATTATTTCTTTATTAAGGTGTAGTAACTCGGTCTTGAAATACTTGTATCTTTCGTTGTTTTTTTTCTTCAAAATAATTGTGCGAGAATAAAATTCTAGGCGAATGAGAAAACTGCCATAGTAAAATTGCTTTAAAAAAACGAAAAAAAATCAGTGCTTTAAAAACTACCGTCGAATGTCATTATCTTCAAATGCCTGCGAACTTCTCGAACACATAATAAGTTTAACAGAATTTCTAGACGAGCGCAATATCTTGACTGAACTTCAACACGGATTCTGGAAAAGTCTTCTAAACATGCACCCAATTAGTTGAGACTTCACGATTCCTCCTCTGCAACAAACAACAGTAAACAAATCGACTCAAGTTATATTTATTTTTAGAAGGCATTTGATCAGGTAGCTCATAAATAGTTGATGTACAAATATTAAAAAGTACGAACGCACATGTAGTCAACTGGTTTTCAGCATATCTTTGAAACCCTCATCAATTCGTAGTTTTCTGCGACCATTGTTCTGACAGACATTCCGTTACTCTGACGTTCCCCAGGGTTCTGTACTGGGCCTGTCTGTTCCTTGGTATTTATGAACCAAATTGTACAATATATTCCGACGTAAATCAAGTTATACTTTGATGATTGTATAAATTGCTCAAAAATAGATTGTTCTTCGAATCAACTATTGCTAAACAGTTCTTTGAACATATAGCGACCAGTGATGGCAAAATTACTTTTAAAAGTTATTAAATTACATTACTAATTACTTTTCTGAAAACTAAAAAATGCATATTAAATTACATTACAAATTACCGCAGGCTAAAGGTAATGACATTACGTTACACTTACTTTCCAAAAGTAATGAAATTACTTTGACATTACTTTTGAATACCTTAAGGCAGTAATTCGTGCCAATGTTATTTAGCGTATATGTACCAAACCTCAGACCTTCCTGTTTGCACCGTAACAGCCTTATGCGCCTCAAAATTAACCATACTGAAGAGTCGCTTTGCTAGCGCACACGACATAAGTGTTAAATATGATTAATAGCTTTTGTAAACGCAACTCGAAGACAGTCGACTCACCGGTTTCGCTGTATATACAACGGAGAAGGTCCTTACTAAAAAGACGATATGTTTCCGTCTTCTTGATTTAGAGGAAGTCATAGTCCGTGTCAGTCTGTTAAGTCGGGCCATGGGAGCTCGTTCTTACAAGGAGTCGTCACGTAAAACGTTTCCTTCCGCTTCGGACGTAGAATAATACTATCGTACCAAGCATGCCATAGTCCGATGCAACTCAAGAAGGTAGGGCGAGGGTAAGACGGACCGAGACGAAGGAAGCAGACGGAGCGCTGGAGAAGAGAGGGGGAAATCCCTTCTCTCTCCAGCGTTCCGTCTGCTTCCTCCTCCGCGGCGACTTGGTTTTTCTCGGTGCCGGATATTTTCTAGGACTTCGAAAGGGCAATTACTCAGTGACCAAGAAGTTTGGGTTATACATCTAGTCGCCTACAAAACTCTACAACACGTCATATTGTTTTTATATGTTGAAAAATCGTTTCAGGTCGATTACAAAAAAAATTAAAAAGAGAAAACTCGGACTAAAATGTCACACGTCGTCTGCATCCCCGAGAAAGGGCACATAAAAACGAAGTACAAACGAATCGTGCGATTGGCCGGTTGGCGCGCCACTAATTTCCGCCATCGGGGACAGGGTAAACGAGAAAGTTAAAATACAATTTTTGAAGAAAGGCCTGAAGTGCACCATTTTGATATGTACGTCATTGATTCGAGCCAGTGCTTCAAATAAACGTTTTTATATGTCTTTTTTATGTTTGCAAATTACTACGCTTTTTTTTGTTAGGATGAAAGTAGGGGTTTACTTCCAGTGAATTGCAATAATAAAAAAGTATTGAAGTCGCATTTTCAGTGGCCACATAAATCTTCATAAAATACCTTTATTCTGCATAGCAAATTTATTTTTGAAGCTAGATATCTAATTTTAATAGTTAAACGAAAATAAAAAGGCTTGCTACTTGAATATGCCAAAACGCTACGTATGTACACTGCGTGACACTGTTAGCCCGTACTCGACATCGAACGATTTTTTGTAGTATAATTTGTAAATTTATTAGTGGACCGCCCCACCTGGAGGCCCCAAATAATAACTTTCCACCACACTAGCAGCCTTTATAACATCTCTTGCGTCCTGAAAAGATAAACAACAAAAAATAGACATAGAAAATCGGCCAAACTTTGATAGCTATTTGTGTCGCGCAACGTACCACACTGAGTAGGCCACTTGGCAGTTACTAAAAAGAAATTTTTTGTTTCTTTGTACTGCGCAGCTTCTCCAAAACAATTTTGTCCTATTTAGGTGAAGCTTCTTCTAAACCAGATTGGAGTAGGCAGAAGTAATCCCTTTTTTAGAGCACGTCACAAATATAACCAGCGATACAATCATATACCTCCCCACCGAGGCTTCTTTTTTTTTCTTGGCTTCAAAATGCCATTGCAAAATCAATCGAGTAGAACCTAGCTATTCTTCCTTTTAACAGCTTTGGCACTTCCTCTTCATTACAAAACCCCGAATTCGGTGGTATGATGCCCGCCGAAGCCTGCAAACATACTCCTCTCTCTTTATGGAGCATCATCACACTCGTAGGGCACCAACACAACAATTGGACACGGGTCTGATGCCGAGCGTTCTTTGAAGACGTTGATGTATTTATTTATTTATTTAGTACATAATACAGGCCTTTAGTTGACCCTTGCACGGCTGGGATGTACTGGATAACCTGCAAAACCTGGAAATAATAGAAAAAACAAGACACATTTTAATATTTCAACCATCGTTTTACATAACTAACAGTAAGGATAATAGCAATGACTGGCTGAATAAACAGTCAACGATCCGAATCAAAGATGCAAATAAATAAATGAGACATATTTAACACTTCAAATATCGCTTTACATAACTACGTTTGCATTGAAACGAGGTCCAACCTAACGCTGATGCAACACTTGTGACAGATTTTTTGTCTTTTTTTTCGATCACACTGTGATGAAGTCAAAATTTTAATGCACAGGCTTTGATTATTCTTGGTAGTGTTGTGTAACCGCAATTTCGTCGGCCGTGTAACACGAAATAAGTTAAGTCAATATAAACTCAATCAGACTTAACTGGGGTTACGGGTGCCCGTGTAACAAGGATTCAATAAAGTTTGCATCATTCATCTGAATAATTTGCCCTTTCCTTATCATTTAAAAAAAATCGATGCAATGGCGAACATATTTTTGCTCTCTGATGAATGTTTTCCTTTATTATTTTACTAAACCCTCTAATTGAAACATCTGCTGTGCCATACTTGAATTTGAAAACCTGCAAAAATAATACTGTGCTTTTCCCAAAGCTTCAAGTGCGCTGATTTGTGGTATAGTTCTCGCAGCTATCTTTTTCCTTCCTTTTAAATATGTGTTGTTATTTCGGATATTGGCTATATCCGCGGGGTTCGGACTTCCTTTATTGTTTGTTCTTCACTGATTTGAAGCTATTTTTATATATTTTTTAAGAGACATTACGATTATTTGTTTACGGTAGCGCGTTTTCTAACTGATGTTGAATTGAAGCGTTCTTATTGTTGAGTTGGGTCAGATGAAGAGAATTGTAGGACCTTATTTTTACCGATTGAGAACTTTTCTTGTACGAAACACAGGAAAGCTTTCGTCGTATTAACTCGTACATGACCATCAAAGTCATTTAACAGTCGGGATTTCGCAACATTGGAAAATCACTTAAAGGCCGACGACCAGACTCAAGATTCTGCAAGGCAGAAGATGCTCCTCACCATGGGGGAGGAAGAAACAGGCAACAGTGGACAGGATACAAGGGGGAGAGGAGGAAGCGAGAGAAAAGTGGAAAGCGCGAACTGGTCGTCGGCCTTTAAAAACAAGGTAAAACTTTTTTGTTTTTGTTTTTTCAAGAAAATTGAGAGAGAGGCTGATTTTAGTGTAGTTTTATCCTCGTAAATTTGAGCAGCATGTCCGTTTTCCCAGAACATTTAATGAAACTCGAGAAAAGACGGAAAACCGCCGACCAGTCGTGACGTCACTAGAGGATATTTAGATCCCCAAGCCCGCAGCGCTCGACGGCCGCGCGTGCAATCGCAAGCTTGCCAGGTATATTCATCCGTACTGGCACCAGTCGTGCCGTTTTATTCTGCCGTTTTTTCAGAATAGCGAAAGCGCGTGCATAGCTTTGATAGCCGCTGAAGACGCGCGAGAGCGGAGATTCCGAAAAGTCCTCTTGTGACGTCACGCCCCGGGAAGGAGGGCCTCTAGCTGCACTTTGAAATTGATATTGTAACATTGTATTGTAACATGACGACATATTACAATACATCGATACAATTTGCCTGAAATATCTAGCAGGAAAATTTGCGTCACGTAACCTATGCACCAATTAGGTTTTCCGCCTACTTATGGTGGGTACATTTACGCCGCGTGATCTCTCGGCAATGCACGTGAATTTCTCGCTTTATGTACTATAGACATTTATAAAAATAACTGATATCTTCACTTCCTGAATAGGTGGTTGAATATCTTCTAAATAATTTTAAACCAACGGAATTTTTAAAAAAGCTCCGTGTCATGCATTATAGAACATTGGAGATAAATGTCGCTGCGTAGTGCTATAGATGCTAATTGCGAGAAGTGAATGTTTACTAAGGATTCATTTATTACCTATTTTTTATTTCAGTATCCGATCATAAAGTTTCAATAATTTACACTCGCAACTCAACACAGCGCGTTGGTAAAGACAAAAATAATGAGGCATGTAAAGTACAAACAGTACAATATTAATTGTAAAAGAGCAAAATGAGGGATATAAAGCGAGAAAGAGAGTTGTACCTGCCAATGTAGGAAATTCGAGCCAGAAACGCGCGATGGACGTCTATGAAAAATTTTGGAAAGGGCGATTCCTAGACAGAGCATAATGTATTAAGCACCCACCAGGCAAGGAGCTGGTATTCCGATTCCATAATTTTTAAGAAGGAAATCAAGTTCTGTATTTCCTATTTGAACGCTCTGGTTCAAGGCTATTTTGAATAGAGAACTGCACAATTAGAACAGCGATTGTTTAACATTTACAAGTGAAAGTGTTTCACCAATAAAATATTACTGCTCAGCGGTGTGAATCATTATATTTACTTTTTGTTTCTATAACACAACTGGATTCCCGTATAAACGTTTAAGTAATTAAAAAAAAACATGCTTAGAGCTCAAGTTTCCTTTTTAATTTCTTTATCCCAAAATACTCTGGCAAATACTACATTATGATTTCATTCCTCGAACTCTAGTACAATGTCTTTAATAACTTTCACCTCCACCCCACAAAAACAACCCCTCGCCTGCTGTTTTATGGAGTCAGAACTTGAGGAAAGGAGGAAACGAGAGCCCGCGGGAATGCCAGAACGCCGAGCTCTGAGTGGAATGATTATTGAATAGATGCATAGCCTCCTCTATACTCATAAAGCCTGGCAGTTCGACGACTGAGCCATACAGTGCCTCGTCGTAAATTTGGAGCGCGAGGATCTGGTAGCGCACATCATCAAAGAGCCATTTCTCAGAGAACATGGACGTCAGCGCACAGTTTTTCGCAGCGTCGAGGACCCGAAACACGCTTGTTCGCTCGGGGGAAAATGTGTTTTGGCGTCTCGTCGCAGCGGGGCGATAGTCACGTACCTCTCCTCTCATCCGTTGTCTGCCGCTCCATCTTTTCAATTTCGGTGACCGCTTTTCGGGGCGATCTGCCAGGCTTTGCAAGTATACAGGAGGTTATGGTAGAGGCAAATGTATCTGCGGTTGTCTCCACTGTATTGTTCGAATGCGTTGGAACGGAGAACGCCGGCGTCAACCGTTTGACGTTCGCATGCGAACAGCGTGCAAAGAGTGCAGTCGATACGAAAGTTCTCTTTGTCTCCACAGCACTCGTCGAACACGTTAGAACGCGGAATGCCGACTTCCCACTTTTGGCATTCCGCGCTCTAACGCCTTCTAAGAGTCCATTGGAGACAAAGATAGCTAGCCTAGCCTATGTACACGAATCATAACAAGACGGAGCTCAGGCATTCTGCCCTCCTCATGCTTTCTCGTTTCCTCCTCTCTATCAGTTTCTGCCCGCATGGCTTGTTGTAAGCCTATTTCAACGGCGCTAGGCACACCTTGGTGGAATTTTAGAGGCGCAAGTACTGGCTATAACATAACGAAAGCTGCTTTCTTCCTGGACATAAAAAACATTTGATACGTTTTCTAAAAAAAAACAAAAAAACATGCCTTCTTTAAGCTTTCACATATGAATCATTTAAATTACATCAGTACCTTCTGACTAACCTGTAACGGTTCTTCTATGCTAAAATAAATATTCGTTTCTTCAATCTACTGATGACCGATTAACTAATTTGGGCGAAACCAGCTCAACATACAAATATCAACCATCGATACAAATGAGACCAGAAATGAATTGCGCATTAAACCGCTAGACTACCAACTGTTTAATGAGAGTCTTCTTCATCTTCGACGAGCTTTGTTTGTTCTATTTTTCTTTTTCATTCGTTTCTGCATTCTGCATATCATGATTTTTTTTAATTAACCAAGCCTCTATTTAATACTTGTTGATTTTCTGAAACAAAGTGAATTCAATAAGAGAAGAGAATCTACACTGAGCAATTTCCCCTGCGAAGCGTCAACCGAAATGGGAATCGATGTGAAAGTCATTAGCTCAGGGAATCATTGGCGGTGGGGAAAAAGCCGCGTCGCAAGAAACTGCTCCTCGGGAATTGAGGGAAAGCAGTTGCTCAAACTGCTCTTACTCTTTTCTAGGGGCCACCATGCCGCAAGCGATTATTGAGTTCCCTTCGGCTATATAGTGCTTCTGCTGTGTTGGCATTTATTTCCCCACGTTTGCTTCACCGTGTGGCGTTTTAGAGGTAGCTGGCTTGTATTGCATCGTTTGTGTGTCACTGTGAGAGCGTGTATTTATTTTAAATAACGAATACCACAGTGGTCGCGACCAGCTTAAGAAATGCCTTGTGCTTCCTAAATTGTCAGTGAACATACAAAAATAAATGGAGGGACAAATATTGCGAGTTGCGTCAAAGGTTTGTTTCATCGCGTCGACAAAAAATATGTGCATTTTTTTTTACAAGAAAACTCTTAAAAGAAGTGCTATGGAACACTTTATTGTTAAAAAAGGGCGTTCGCACACGAACACAATGTTCGCGGATGGAGATTTAATATGGAGGTTTATTTTTGATATTTGGGTGAAGTTGAACTCGATGATCGTAAAATATAGATAAATGGTTTTAAGAAACGATAATTTTGACGGCCTAACTGCGGTTCCGATTCCGTGGATTACACCATATGTTACATAATCGAGAGTTACTTTAAGCGATGCGTGCAAGAAAACGTAGCGAAACATGAGCGTGAGCCAACGTAAATAAAAACACAATTTCGCGAATAGAAAACAATTGCGTGATTTTCGGCGATGAACCGGAGAGCACTGTGTTTTCGGATATGGTAATATTCTATTGAGAGCCATGTATAGTGAAGATATTGAACCTTACACAAATGTATTTTTACAGCGGAGCTGTTAAGGGCTATTTTCTCAAGTTTCGTGTCCGTGGACAAATAAATTTTGACACAACCCTCTGGACAGCTACCGCCATCTATGAGTGACGGCGGCAACCAGACAACCGGCTTGTCGGTTGTCTGGTTCCTGCCGTCGCTCATAGATGGCGGCACATAGTACAGCTCCGCTGCTCTTCTTTCCTCACCAAGGTGGAAATGCTGAAAGGTTTATTAAAAGTCACTGAATCTCTCAATGTGATTGCCATGAAATACCCCCGGGATCCCGCCTCGGCTACGCGAGAGCATGCCCAATTTGGGATGCCCGTGCAATACCACCGTGGGTCCCACTTGTACTATGCGGGGGAAGGGTTAGCGCAGATCTGGGTTTCGAGGGGGCCCATGCAAAATCTCCGTGAGTCCAACCTCAGCAATGTAGGGGAAGAGTTAGCGAAGATAGGGGCAAAGCATTGGCATGCCTGAGCTGGACTGCCCATGTAGAAACCCCGTTGCTCTCACCTCGGCCGAGTGGGGGCCAAGTTGACATGATGTGGGCTCCACGGCGGAAAAGCGTCGGCATACACGACTTGGGCTGCCGATGTAAAACCCTCGTGGAACCCAATTCGGCGATACGGGGTCCAAAATCGAGGATGGGGGCTCCACGGCGGCTACGCGAGTCGGTTTCCTGATTTGGGCTGTCCATTCAAAACCCGCGTGGGTCTCACCTCGGTTCTGCGGGGGCCAAGTTGGCGAAGATAGGGGCTCTACGGCGGCAAATCGCCGTAGAGTCTCTATACATGGACTGCCCATGTAAGAACCCGGTGCCCGATGGGTCCCACCTCGGCCGCGCGGGAGCCAAGTTGGGAGGATGTTGCCTCACCGGCGTTGAAACCTGGGCGCGCCCGACTTGGTCTGCGCATGTAAAACCCCCGTGGGACCGACCTTGACTCTACGGGGAAAAAAGACAACGATGTAGGCTAAACGGCGGCTAATCGTGGGCGTACCTGAGTTGGGCTGCCCATGTAAAACCCCCGTGGTTCCCACCTCGACTCAGCAGGGGCCATGTTTACGCAGATGTTGCTCCATGGGCGCAAAGCTTGGGCATGCCCAACATGGGCAGCACATATAAAACCCGCGTGGGACCCGCCTCGGCTCTACGAGACTAAAGGCAATGATGGTGGCTCAACGACGGCTAATACAAAAACCAATACTACTACACTCGAAAGGCTTCAGCGGCTTGCAGCTAGATTAATCTTCAGTAAATATAACCGCACAGATTCTCCTACTGATCTATGCTGTCGTGCCAAGCTCCCAGCTCTTGAATTAAGAACAAAGTGTGAACGTATAAAGTTTTTGTTCTTAGTTTTTTATGATTTCATTTGCATAAAAAATCTAATTACATGGACATACGCATTGGTGAATCCACAAGGCACCGTCATTCTATGTACATAAGAGAGCCGTCTGTTAGAAACGATTGCTTCAAATATAGTTTCTTTCCTAGAGCGATTACAGAGTGGAATGCTCTGCCAAGTGGCACTGTCATCCTAACCTCAGTTAATGAGTTTGTTAAAAACTTCGAGAGCATAGTAATTTGTCACACGTCGTAAGTGTTGATTAATCACGATGCTTATCTGATGTTCTTCTTCCGCCCTCAGAGTCCATTCGCATCATTTTTTCACTTGTTATGTTGGCGTTAATCGGTATAAGTACTTGGGCACTTCGAATGCCGTGTCACTGCCTGTCTAGCCAGCAAGTCATATAATAGCAGCATTTTTATCCTCGTGCTTTTTGTCGCAGCAGGTATTAGTATTCTCTGTCGCCGTTCCTCTTTTTATTATTCATTGTGTATTGTTGCGTGCATGTATGTGATTTGCTGCATTGTATTACCCACTCCTGTTAAAGCCTTCTCTAGGGCTGACAGTATCAATAAATAAATATAATCGTGGGCGAGTCTGAGTTCGGCTGCTCAGGTAAAACCACCTTGGGTCCCACCTCGACTCAGCAGGGTCCATGTTTACGAAGATGGGGCTACATAAATACATTAAATACTAAATTTTCCGCGATTGATTGAATAGTTGATGCGTCGGCCGAATTCACATTTTCGGAACTTTCTTGATTGCTTCGAGATAGTATACCTCCAGTTCATCTGTTACGATCTCAGTTCACATTATTACTCTTTTGATTGCTTGGAGTTACTTTTTATCCAGTTGATTTAATACGGCCTAATTGACATTGCAATGACCGTTTTGATTACTTTGGGCTAATATTCTACGCATTGAATTATTATGAGCCCAATGGACATGATGATTACTTTTTTCATTACAGCGAGCTATTTTTCACCCAATGAACTTTAATTCGACCTACATGGCATTTTGATGATTCCTTTGATTACTTCTAGCTAATCAAGCATTTGATTTACTATAAGCCTAGTTGACAATATGATTCACTATTTTATTACTTTAGTTTACAAATGACCCACTTGACTTTAATTTGGTCTAATTGACATGGCAATGACTGTTTTGATTACTTCGAGGTAATATTTAACTAATTATAACCCCAAAATACATGATGCTTAATCTGTTGATTACTTTGAGTTACTATTGACCCAATTAAATTTAATTCGGCCCAATGTACATCACAGTGGCTATTTTGATTGCCTTGAGTTAATAGTACCAATTAATCTATCATCAACGGATATTCACAGTGATATTACTGTTTTGATTATTTCGAGTTACGTTTCACTCGACTGATTTAATGCGGCCTACGTTATATAGTGTTGGTCCTTTCGATTAGTTTGTTCTTATATTCAACCAATTGATTTAATATGAGGCTAGTTGATGTTATGATTACCCTTTTTATTATTTTGACTTACTACTCACCCAATAAACTTATAATTAAAGTGGAAAGGAGGTGGCTACCAACTAAATTGCGTCTCGCGCAGTCAGTATTGCTCTGAAAATGATTAGTTTTCACGTAAAAGTATTTTTTTGACTCGTGGAACCCAACTATACTTTAAAAAAATTAATTTTCAGGGTTCTTTAAGACATTTGGAAAGTTCGTACTTCCGAGTGCACTTAATAAGGATTCCTTGCCAACTTTTCGGTTTAAAGCCTTGCTTGCTATACCTTGCTCCTGGTTGCAATTAGCCGAACGTGAATTAGACGAAATAGCGATTGTAATGGGGATACCAGCTCTAGAAATTGGCAGTTTGCAGAGCTAGCGTCAGGGCAATTTAAAGTTCTCATTTCCCTCGGACTAAATGGATGAGGCTGAAGAGAGATAGCAGTCCGAAAGCTCAGCGCACCATTTTAACGAAGTAGTATGTTTTTGTGAACCTTAACTTTTCAAGAATGAATAATTTGTACCAATCTAGACAATGTAAATTATTTATTTTCTAGAGTCCAGAATCCAATCAGACTAAACTGTTTTTGCTTCAAAGTTTCCACATTTGTTTGCCCGGATTCAAGCCTGTGCCTGTGACACGGAATTCTGATAATAAACTCACTCCGTATTAGACATGATTAAATTAGCGCGAACTGGACCCCTAATCTGGACCCTTGGCGAAAAAGTCGGCGTGAAATCCGGCGTCTATGTTTGGCCGGTGCCAAGGTCAATTGCGGCGTTGTCCAATCACGGGCGCCAGATTTTTCGCCGACTTTCTTCGCCAATTGTCCAGATTAGGGCCCCTGGACAGGGACGAAAAAAAGGACCAAGTACGACAGGACTAGCGCTAACTTCTATCGGCTTGGGGCCAACACATCCATCATGCCATTACATTCATTAAGCAATTATGCCTAATTTAGAGCCATTACATCCATCGTGGACGTACATCCATCGCGTCATCACATCCATCGAGCAATTTCGTCCAAAAGCGTGTCATTGCATCCATCGTGCAGTTACATCCATCGTCTCATCACATCCGTGTCATCACATCCATCGAGCAGCTTCGTCCAAAAACATGCCATTACATCCATCAATCACGCAAGTTTATTTCTTCGTTTACCTATGCTCTTTGATAGTTCACATTTATTTGGAAGTTATATGCTAAATTGAATGTACTAGAGCGAATAAAGGACACTTTGTGCGTCATGCACTTTCTGCGGCCCTCGGCTTCTATGAAGTCGAACACGCATCGTCGGCTCGTTGTTTGTTGTTACCACACTGATCACACTTTAGTTACTGCTTTTTTTACCCTGAAAATTAACTAAATATTAATACTATTATAGAATTAGGACGGTACACAGAACCACGCCTTTTATTTCGCTTGCGAAAAAAGAAATCTGAATGCCTTGTAGAATTTATTTGTGATACACTAACGTTCTGGGGCTTACCGTTTGTTTCCTTTGGCTCCCGAACCAATGCGGAGATTAAGCCGCCTGCTTCTTGCGCAGGGTTTGCGGTGACGTCAAAAAGACGCCTAGCTTTGATTGGTTCCGAACTGAAAGATAGTGGGTAGACCTCAAAGTAAGCTGTGTTGAGGTCTACCCACTATCCTTCATTCAGAAACAGTCAGAGCTCGGAGTTCTGACGTCACCACAACGCCTTCAAGAAAGTCAGACGAAATTTCTCTCCACATAGAATGTGAATAACGCAAAAGCCCAATGGTGGCCATCTTGGCTTTTATGGATGTACTAGCACGGTGGATGTAATGGCACGCGAGGCGTCGTAACAGGAAGGAGGAGCAATTACATCCATCAAGCAACTACGTCCATCGAGCAACTACATCCAACGAGTAACTACATCCATCGAGCAGCTACATAGCATGACACATGTCAACACATCCAACGAGCTAGCATATCCAACGTGCCATTACATCCATCGATGGATGTAATGGCTTGATGGATGTACTGGCTCGATGGATGTGTCAACACGTAATCACTTTTATCTAAGATTATTGATCATCCAACCAAGCATTATATACCATCGCCTGCGAACATAAAAAACACAAAGAATAGAAAACTTGCACAATAAGATTATATCTACAACGCGCATATCTTCAGATAAAACCATCAAGAAAATATAATTCTTTGTCAATTAGACGCACTGCTGACTCACGTGTCTTCCGCTTTTTTGATAAAAATGCCTTCATAAATTTCCTCTCTCTCTTGTCCTTTCCTCTCTTCGGAAAACTTGGTAGATTTCAAGAGTGGTTCGCACCCACATAGTTTAACGTGCTCAGCAAGATGACCACCGAATTTGCTTCGCACCGAAAGATTTAGCTCGAGCGCTCTCTCATTGAAACACCGACCCGTTTGTCCAATGTAGATGCGGCCACAGCTAAAGGAATTTCGTAAACAACCCCACTCGTGCATTTCGTGTAAATGACTGCATGTTTTTCGTGTCATGAGCACTTCTATGCCCAATAAGTCTTAGACATATTTTCTCAAGCTTGCTAAGAACCGAAAAAACGAGATTAATGCCATACCTACACGGTATACTTTTTAAATTATGCGATGCTTTATGCATATATAGGGCACAACTTCATGTTGATCTGCTCCAGAGTACGCTTTTTTATTTTGTGATCGTTTAGGTTTCTCTAACAGGCTCTCGCAAACATTTGATAGCGAACATGTTTGGGTACCCCGCAGATTTTAACTTCACTGAATTGAAGATCGAAGCCGATTGACACTTTGTGCTCACAACATTTTGTGAGGGCCGCCAGTAAGCAATGGGTAGCTATTCCTTATTTTAAAGGCATTGATTGGACGCTTTCAAATGACAGACAACTTTTTCTTAATCGAGGTTGTACATTCAGCGCAAGTGTTGCTTAAAGAAATTAAGCTGCAAATCAGAAAACTTTATAAAATTCTGGTTTGCCATTTCACGAGTGAACGTAAAACCTCCCGAGTGATAATTAAAAATGTCGATTCTTGAAACACCACCAACTTCATTTGTCCCAGTCGAAATTTCCTTGAAGAACTAGAAAATCGTCTACGTATCGGTAAACCTTTAATTCAGCACAAGAACATCTTTAAGATATCCAGATATACGTTTGCCCATTTCGCGGAGGAACCAGAGGAACCAGTACATCTATAATTTTTTTGTACAAAGAATTGGTCATCAAAGCTGACAGCTGTTGATTTAAAACAGAATTCGAGGAGGGTTCGAAACTTCTCACAACTGATGCCAGCCGAATTTCGGAACTTCGTCCATCCGGATTCCTCGATCTTATCCCTTACAGCACTAAATAGTTCATCATGTGGCACTGAATAATACAAATATTTCACATCCACCAACAAGGCTGATCTCCCAGTAATAAGTCCGTCTCTGATGTCCTGTACTATCTCCATTGACACTTTTTACAACAAAAGGATCATCACATGAAAATGTATTCAGTCGACGCTGTAAATACAGACTCACAAGAACTTGCCACGAAATCTTCTCTGACACTATTACTCGTAGAGGGCAATCTGGTTCGTGAGTCTTTCCGGATAATAACGCTTCAAAATACAACTTTCAACTTCATTAACTGCCTTTCGTGTGCTATTCCGGAGCAGGTCTGTTATCATCTTGAGTACTGCTGTCTTATCTTGTTTAGGTCGACAGTTACTAGTCTTGAAATTATTTTTAGTGCTGAATTTTCTTTGCTTTTGAAACTTGCCTTCCGGTATTACCACACACCCACCTTCTTTGTCCGCTTGTACAATAGTCAATCCACACTGCTTCAAACAATTGACAACTTTCTTGGACGCAGAGCTTTTTTCGAGGTTCAAGAATCATTATTGTGATTTGTGCTGTCCCTCCGTCACCGATGACTGTTTTCCTGTCCTGTTCCCCTGCGCTTCCTGCACCATGATGAACCATGGCTAGTAGCTGGTGCCGACTGGAGGAATGATCGTAGCTGAACTTTGGGCCTTTTTTCATGATCTTGTGAGCTCGTCCTTGTATTTGGCCGTTCCCCAGAACAGTAACGTTGTTATTTGTTGCGTTTGCGTGGTTCTTCCTTGTAAAAGGTAGATCTTTTGTTAATCCTTCGGTGCTTCGTACCAAATCTTTCGGTACGAAGCACTTTGAGTCGTCACCTTGCTGAGCACGTTGAACGATGTGGATGTGATACGCTTTTGAAATTGACCAAGTTCCTGAAGAGAGCAAAGAACACGACAGAAAGGGAAATTATTGAGGTGTTTTCTTTATCAAAAAAGCGGGAGACAAGTGTGTCAGCATGCCGTTGGTGTGCCTCATTGACAAATAATAATTATCTTTTCCTACTGGTTTTATTTGAAGATAGGCGCGTGGTAGACAATCTTAATGTATAACAATATTTGTATTTTTTTATGTTCGCAGGCGATGGCATATATTGCTTGGTTGGATGATCAATAAACTTAGTTGAAAGTCAACGCCAGTCCTGTAAAACGTGGGCCATTTTTTGTACCTGTCCAGTTCGCGCTCTAATAATCATGTCTAATAGAGACAAACTAGCCCAACCGAAAGTCGTGTCACTTCGTACTATCTTCCTTTGCAGAGGGGTGACCAAGTGCCGCCACAGCGCCGCTTCCCCTTCGGGTTATTTATGATCGTAAAACCGATCTTGCTGAAACCTTCGGTGTATGCCTTAACATAAATCGTGTTCATGCACAGCTTATATTGAAAAATAATTCACCATGTATGTGTCATAATTATGAGAGTTCAGCTAATCCCTTTAGGTTCAGTCAATCGGCCAGATGTCCGCCATACAGGAAGTCCCCGAAAATTACTTGCAGTGTGTGTTCACCGCAGAAATAAAGTGCACATCGCCGAACGCTGAGTTTTCGCCCAAATGTAGCGTTAGCGGTGCAAGCCAGATGCGATGCAGACCAATTTCAAAGGCGAAAATAATGACCGACAAAGGCCATGAATACATGGGGTTTAATGGTGGCAACTACCTTGAACGGGTCTCATTTTGTGACTCAGTATTTCAGAAAGTCACTCATAACTTTTGAATAATGTAAAAGTATAGTTCTCAAGATTCGAGATCTAGTCTCGTACGCTAGCGATACATTTGGGCGGAGAATAGGCGTTCGCTTCTGGAAGGAAACAAAAGAAAAATGCACCCTGAAGACGCTCTTTATGGCTTGCATTGACATCACATCAGCTGCCCTTGTGGTGGCCTTTCTACTGAGCACGTATCTTCTGGAGCATGCATCTCGCTTCTCGCAAGAACTATATTTTTCTCGGCAAGATGCATGATTTCATTAAATCCAGTGCACGCCATGCAAACGAAACATCTAGCTGACATCAGGCGTACGTAAGTCATCAGGAAATTTTCAAAAGCCACGACATCAACAGCTGGCCGAAGTCATCGAGCGCAAAAAACCTCCCGCGAAATAGAAAGACATCCGGTACATTCAAAAGTAGTGTGCGATATCATGACCACCACATATGTGCACATACGAATTCGAGAAGAAACCGAACACTACACGTGGGAGACACAAAAAAAGTTAAGGCCTTCGCCGCCGCCCAGGAACATCCGAAGACAAATACATTCTGAAAATAATGCTGCCTTCCCAACCCGTGCTTCTCCAAAACGTTGTCATGGTGAGAACAAAAGAAGACCAATAAAGTAGATTTTTTAAGCAAGCGACGCTGACAGGGACAAGATATACGAGACCCGGTTGTCGACCGACGCGAAATATACCACAGAAAGCTTCTTGGTACGCGCGAAGTCGCTTCAGCTCGAGCATAAATTCAAGTGCATCCTGAATATCCCCGCTACAATCAGGCTAGAATTTTTATTATTATTATTTTGTCCGCCGAAGGACACAGTATTGCAATGCAGAGCCTTACAGATTCCGAAGCGGTTTATTTACATGTCCCTCTTTGACCGGTATTAAAGTTCCACCCAAGATGAAGTGTTATTGCCGTGCTTTTTTGTTTTGTTTTTAACATTACAACTAGGTTATTCCATTACAAAGAAGACGGAACATTTTTTCTTATATCTGGGATATGCACGAAAATATTATTTTGGATAAAAAAGCCTTTCTATTTTTACATCATGCTGTAAATGTCTGAAATTTGCCTAAACCAATGAAGTTAAAAAAAAATAACATTAGAAAAACGGTTGAGTACCACCAGATGTAGGTGGGCGCCTAATCGCTTAACTGATATGCAATATCTTACATTAAAATACAAAACATTGAAAAACGCCCTGTGAGTACAAATAGGTGCTCCAAAAGAAAATTCTTCACGAACATGCTTGTAAACCGGAGACTGGGATAGCAAAAGGAAAACGCAAAGAAACACAGAAAAATAAAGTGAACGTCTAAAACCCAGCTACAAAGTTTACTTTGTACACGCCTGTCTCCAGCGCCGTCACTGCAGTCTGAGGCTTGCAATCATGTTCAACTTGCACCAGCTCGCCTGGTCTCTGACTCTTCTTTCAATACTTTGTGATATTTTTTTTATTCAACTTGGATTTGGGTGTGAGCCACAATACTTTTCTTTTCCTCACATAAAAGTAAAAATTGAATTGCTTGGATTAAAGATTGAAAGCCTCGTTTTTGTTGCGTTATGATTGGCTACTTTGAAAGTTGCGGGCCCCGATGCCCCATTGCTTTTTTTTTTTTTTTTTTTTGGGGGGGGGGGCTCTCAATAAGGCCGTGTTTGCATAAACAGGATATTTTTTCATTTAAATGAAACGCAGCAAAATGAGCCTTTTCAAATATACTACACACAATTCGATGATTCGTTCTATGAGAACAAAATAAAAAAGTATTGTAGCTAACCGTATTCTCAAAGTTGACTAAAAAATAAAGAAGTCTTATAAAGTTTCTTCCTTTTTAAAGCTTCTACTTGGAGTCGAAATGGCGTGTTTCAACGTTTAAACTGCATTGATTACTTGAATCATTTACTTTATAATAAAGCACGAAATCACATAGAAATAATCTCACTTAAGCGAAAATTTCACTTACAATATTATTAATAAATAGCACACAAAAAATGCCCAAGAACAGATCCTTGGGATATCCCCAATATACAAGTGGCTTATCAAAAGAGTATCGTAATCTACGTACTATTCTCTGATAGAAAGGCATGGCACAGTTCAAATGACAAGCTAATATCTTTTTAATATCACGTAACTTGGTAGCTAACTCATAGTAAAACAAAAGCATGTAAATGGCGTTCAAAAGTTAAAAAAATACCTCGATGTGACTGCCTCTGTTTATATTTTATGCAAATTCATGGGTCATTTAAACTAACTGTGAGCTTTTATAATAACCACAGCTAAAGCCGCGCTGTTTCTTTGTCGAAACACCTTCTCTTATCGAGAAATTGCAAAATATGTTTAATAAGGGCATTTTCTAGCAGCTTGCATATTGTACAAAAAGGAAATCTGCTTATAGTCGGCGATGAGATCCTTATTTCCCATATATGCAATATCAAAGCCAGGATGTTCCCTAGTTTTTAGGAGGCGCACTTCTGAGCTTTTTTTAATTTTTCCAAAAAGAATAAATGAGTAGTTTAAGACCATATTCAAAGTTTCGCCTCAAAAACGGATGTTGTAAACACACAGGTCACACAGACTCTTATTTTCGTCGTAAGTAAGCAATATGTGAGAAATCCCACTTTCATTTCAAAGTAGGTATTAAATGCTTGACAGGGGGTGATGCCTTGTGCAGCTTGACACGGAAGCTGTACGATTAATTATATCATATTAAATACGTCGCGATCATAACGGAAACTGTCTACATAAAACAAGCTCAGTTAGTAACTCAAGATCCTGGATTTCCAATATCTTTGTTTGCACAAATATGTTAAACCTGTATGTTTTTTTAAGCGGAAAAAATTCACTCTCCGACAACTTGCTAAATGTTCGCATCTTCTTAGCTTTGTTCAAATACACTTTCGCTTCGACATAATTAATTTATAAATGAAGCACTCTACGAATTCAAGTATCTAATATGTGTGACACATGAATTTGTGTCAGACGCGATAAATTCTTATATTTTATTCCATAAAATTAGGCAGTGATAATCCTGATCTTTGGTCATACAGACGCCAATCATCATGGTTATAGTTTTTTTCCTATATTTACATGTCTGAACCTCTCCAACAACATGAGTACAATTATGCCTAAAAAAATTAAGCTTTGTCAATTCTACTTTTGTAATAACTAATTTTTGTTCTACATTTTAGTGGAAACAAGATTCATTGGATGACTGTGCAAGAAGTTTAAAGCGTAGTTGTAGCAATCATTTTTGAATGACATCGCACTTGCAACATTGTCTTTATTTTCAATTTTGAGAGACATTGCATATTATTTAACTTTTGTTTTAGGCTCTAAAAACACCTCCTTTAAAGGGCAACTTAGGTCCATACTTTCGATTTTGGGATCATTACTGTTTTTAGCGCAGTCAGCGTCCCTGAATTGCAAGGTATATTTTTTTCTCGTTATTGTGCGGAGTTTTAAAGATATCAACGCCTTAAAGTTTTGTTTGCGGCGCGGCCAACAAAACCGAAACTAGCCGCTCGAGGCCCCGACAACTCTGGAAATCAGCCGCTATGTGAACATGACGTCAGGGTCGTTCTCGTTCAACGAATACGCAGGCCCAGCGGCACCTACCTCTGTTGCGCTAACCGTCTAAAGATAGGGAGGTAAGCTGATTTTGTTTTATTTCTGTATACGTGGTAGTTATCGAGCATTCGTAGCAAGAGTTAGTGCGTATATCCAAAAGCTAGCGACTGGAAAACCCGTCAACTCGTTCTGTGCAGTACTCGGCGGCCGCCGCCGTGCGTGCGCTATGCCGTACTCGTCGCTTGTATACCCAAAAGCTAGCGATCTGGAAAGCGAGTAAACTCGTTCGGTGCCGTACTCGGCGGCTGTCGCCGTGCGTGCGGTCTTCCGTACTCGTCACTAGGGCCTAAATTGTCATCCGGGCTCCGTGGATGGAGCGGTGCTGCTCTACGCCGCGCTGCCAGTGACGTACCGCGTTTGGGGCCCTCTCGCTTTCGCGCAGCGGGACAGTACCATACACGAAACTTTGAGGCTTTCCCCCGTTGGCCACGGCGCCCGAACACACGTGTGCTGGGCTGTACATCGTCTGTTGTTTTCGTCCTTTTTTCCTCGGGCGCGTAAAAGTCGAAGTCCAAACTCCACTCTTCGAACAGCGTTCACCCACACATTCTCCAATTTCCGGTCCGTTGGAGACTTGTGAAAAAACACCTCCGGGTTGCGCAGTGGGTTGTTCGAGCAGCCCACAGCGCTACAAGTTGTACTCGGTATCTTTGGAGGAATTGCTGGGCAGTCTTGGGAGCACCGAGTTGCTCGCTAAAATGAGTCTTGGAGTCCTCACAAGCTAATAATAAAAAGGCTATACCGAAGCTACACGAGCTACAGATAAAAGCAACGGCTAAACACGGCAATCACAAGACGAAGTAGCGGTGGTAGCGGCTCAACGAGCGCATTCCGCGCAACACCCGGACCGGAGAAAAAAGAAAACGATACTGACGTCACGCCCCAATGTTGCTTTAGCGATCGGCAACCCGCTGGCCGCCCGCTAAGAAGCAGTGGCTCGCGGCGGGTCGCATTTTTATTATCAGCGTTAGTTGAGAATGCGGCGTCCCCCTGACGTAATATTGTGCCTGGGGTCGTATTTTGTGTCACTGCAGCGATACCAGTAATTTATTTCATTTTGAGTTTTGGCCAGAGTTGCCCTTTAAGTGACGCGCTCTAATATTACCCCACTTACTCCAAAAACAACTTTTGTATTTTCAGCTCGTGTTTCGTAATACTTGGCAAATTTATACAACCGCAAATTTTACCAAAACGGACACATTTCAAAAGAAAAAATATTATACCATTTCTATATTTGGCGGGAATGTACCCTCTACCCTTTGCACCTGCTAACACTGGGAGAAAATTGTGTTTCTTCGGAAGTTGTGCTCGCGATATTACTTCATGACATAATAGATTAACTCGATTTTATTCAAGCCAAAGTGCTGGCGATGAGATGATTGCTCAATGATAAACAAAGCCGAGGTGCAGTCCTTTCACGAAAACGTAACCGTTGCCCATTTTACAAAACAATAGATTAAGCCACAAAGTTACTTGAAGAACGTTCCTGTTTACTGTTGAAAATGGGTCAGCGATTGCATGATAATAAGATCGAATCCTGATAAACTCTTTTTGTATGTAGGGACGCAATTTATTTTCAGCGAGACGAGCAATTTGAACATACAAAGAGTTATAACGACCTTTTATAAAATAGAATCTACATGCTTGTGTGTTTATATTTTCTTTCACATATATTTATCTCGGAATTTTTATTGTCAGTAAATTAAATAATTTTTTCTTGTAGTATTATTGCCACTTAGGAAGCCTACGACACGTGAATATTTGGGCGTATTCGACAGTGAAATAAAGGCTATGGAAAGTTACTTCTGATCATGACAGCACTCAGTCATCCTGATTATATTAAAATATCAAGGTGCGTTGCAATGCGATGTTTATCAAAATGCATATTGATTATAAACTACGAAAATTCAATCAGTTATTTCTTATTTTGTTTGGGAAATGTTAGGAAGAGGTGAAGTAATATAGTTAAGGCTAAGTTTCTCTTAATATTTTGCAGCTTTCTTTTTATGGTTATCTCTAATAACCTAATAAGATGTGGCCGCGAAAATCGGAATTATTTCTAGAAAAGTTTTATTCTTCAAATAAAGGCATTTTGTATAGAGCAAATTTGTCCATACGTCTGCGTTAAGGTTTTTTTAAATCTTTATTGTGTCTATTCATCTTCGCATTTATACAAGGTTAATTTTCGCACCAATTCTGCATCCAGTTATGCGAAATGTGAGCTTGTCTACGCGTCGTAGCACCAGATTATAATCGTATTATTTTTGTAGCGTGAGCTTACTGGCCGAGGTTGAGCAGTCCCGCATGGCTCGCATAATGAGCCATGCTCCGTGCTGCGCAAGCACGAGGAGCGGTGACATCACACTGCGCACAGCTGGCGCGCTGGAGATGCCGCTGCCGCACGCTCCGCCGCCGCCGCGCACGCCTCTCCGGTCTGCGCATGCGCGAGGAGCAGCGACGTCAGACGGCGCACTGCTGGCGCGCCGGAGCCGCCGCCGGCGCGCGCTTCGCCGCCACCGCGCGCGCCTAGCCGGTCTGCACATTCCAGAGGAGTGACTTCATAGCCGCGGCAGACGCACTAGCGCCTCCGCGTGCCCAGCTGTCCGCCTCCGTTGCGCAGTAGCCAAGTCTGATCGCTGCACCGGAGCCGCTTGATAGCG
This sequence comes from Ixodes ricinus, assembly GCA_037355805.1. Classification (NCBI taxonomy): domain Eukaryota; kingdom Metazoa; phylum Arthropoda; class Arachnida; order Ixodida; family Ixodidae; genus Ixodes; species Ixodes ricinus. Next base: position 58,187 of record JAZHYW010016446.1, read on the forward strand.
CCTCTCATTTTGTGCGCATAAGCTCACGCGGCGTATATCCTGGCGTAGCCGAGCTAAGCCACCGCAATTTGTTTTTCTCTGCCGACCTAACGTAAGGTTGGACTGTCGTATTGAAAATAACACTTCAGCTTTAAAGTGTTATGAGACCTTCCCATCGGTTCATGCCCCTTCGGCCCACCAAACCCGTCAGCCCTTGAAACTCCTTCAGCATTTCAAACCCATTCAGCCATTCAGACCTTTAAGCCTTCCAGAGCACCTCAGCCTTTCAACACTTCAGACACCCAAATGACTGATAGCCATAAAGCAAAAATTGAGTCCTTTCTCCCCAAAAAATTGTTTTCGAGGTACTCAGAACGCCGGTGGGTAAACTCCTGATTTCTATCTTAGTTCAACAAATAAAACCGAGCAAGTGCACCACACGCACACCTAGACACTGTCAGAAGCACGTTTAGAAAAACCAGGAACGCACAACCAACATCCCTCGCCGTTGAGAAATCGGAGAAGAGTCACGGTGTCTCCCATGGCGCCGTCGCGGTGGCCTCTCCGGCGTCTTTTTCGCTCGCTGGACGCTTCAGAAGAGAGAGAGAAAAACTTTATTTAAGAAGTGAGGTCGTTGCTTCGTTCTTGGGCGGTGCCCTTAGTCCAGGGCTCCGTTGGCTTCTGCTATACGCTTGGCCCGTTCAATCAGCCATCGCTGATCGTCAGGCGCTGTGCTGGACAGCGCAGCCTCCCAAGAAGAGAATGTAGGGTGGGAGATAGGTTTGATGCCGTTTCCCAATGGGGTTGGGCAGGTCCATGTGGAGTGGTACAAGGTGGGTTGTGGGGATTGGCAACCCGGACATATGTCTGGGTACCTGGTGGGGAAGAATCGTTGTTTATAGAATAGGTTTGGGTAGGTGTGGGTCTGTAGTAGGCGCCATGCGATTTCCTCCTGCCGGGTTAGTGTCTTGTGTGGGGGAGGAAGAGTTCTGCGGTGGGAGCGGTAGTATTTTGTGACATTATTCTAAGTGAGTAGGGGGGCTGGGGGAAGGTTGGTGCTGTAGTGTCTGGTGCTAAATTCCCTCTCTCCTCGTGTAATGCCCGGTGGGTTGCCAGACGGTCGAAGGGGCGTTAGAAACGGCACTGAAAGACCTTGAATAACAGGCTGAAGTTGAGCTAGTTGGTACATAGTTCACAAAAAACGGTCAGCTAGCTTTCAAAAACAGATGGCCCGGCTTCGTGACTCTGGGTATCCAGATGTCCTCCTGGGAGCCGTATGTGAGAAGATATGCAGAACATTTTCAAGAGGGTCGCCAGGTACCGAGCGAGATCGACAGACTCCACGAGAGAACTTCGCGGTAGTCCCCTACATCCACGGTGTCACCCACCGACTCAAAAAGATCGCTGCACGACAGAATGTTAGGGTTGTGTGTTCGGCGCCGAACAGAGGGAACTCTATGTGCCGCAGGGTGAATCAGGCCAAGAACCGCCAGCCCGCCTGCAACACTGCGCACAGGACTAAGTACGCCGTGTGCCAGACCGGCGTTGTGTACAACATTCCAATGTCATGTTGGAGCCGCTACATTGGGCAGACGGGACGCTGCATCAATGACAGAGTCAGGGAGCACGCGGCGTCGGTGCAGGGCACGGGGGCTGGGCACCTTGCTGCCCATTGCCGCACGTGCGGTGCAGGCCAGTTTCAGCAGCGTTTCCATTGTTAAAAGACACAGAAATGCCTTTGCGCGCGAGATTCTCGAGGCCCTGGCGATTGAGGAATGCGCCGCTGACTGCGTGAGCATGCCGTCCATCACGGTCAGCAAGAGAGAAAGACAGTTTTTGCAGTGTGGGACGGCCCCGATGAAAGGGAATAAGAGGGATATGAGTCCGCGGTGGTTTGTGGGTTGGGTCAGGGAGGTGTTAGTGACCAAATTTAATAATTTATTGTAATTAATTTATTTTATTTTTATTTTTATTTAGTAATTTAGTAGTGTAATGTAAGGATTTAGGGTGATTTATTGGCAATACTTTAGGTGTGAATCTTTGGGTCAAAGTGATGAAGAAGAAGTATAAAG
>JAZHYW010016449.1:0-16223 GCA_037355805.1 Ixodes ricinus
GTAAGACGCCCTGTGTGACATCACGTGGTTGATTATCAGGTGATGACCACAACACCTGGCTTGTGGTCTGAGGTTTGCGTTTGAGCTCTGAGGTTTGGGCGGTTTGAGGTAAGTGGCACGCTTCTGGCACGCGCCTGACACGTGACCTCACACCTATACCGAGCACGTGACGCGAGGGCGGGACCTCGCCGAGCTCCGATTGGTCACTGGATAATGCCCTGTGGGCGGGGCCATCGATGCCCACGATCACTGGGATGGGAGAGGGAAAGGGCCCCGCCCCACTGCGCTGTGATTGGTTGGATTGGGTTTGGCTCCACCCTCCTGCGCTGTGATTGGTCGGATCGGGTTAGGCCCCGCCCTCCTGGGCGTTTGTTTACAAGTTGGCCGGAGTGGTACAGCTATTCTACTACTCTACAAGACTGCTCTAGAGATGTCATTCTCGGCATGGATTTTCTGTGTGAATACGGCGCAGTCATCGACCTGGGTGAGAACAGATTGACGCTGCTGAAGCCTGTTCCGCCTTTAGAGAAACCCCAAACAGCGTCAGCCGCCGTCCGAGTCGCCGCCAACCACGTGAACCTGCCGCCGCGATCAAGTGTTGTCGTACCCGTCGTGAGCGATACAGCTACCTGCGGCGAAGTGGTCCTGGAAGGCAACCTCCAATTGCTCCTGGGGAAAGGAATCGGCGTTGCAAGAGTAGTGGCTGAACTTCAGGATGGGCGCACCGTGGTCCTCGTGACGAACTTCCGACAAGAAACGCAACGACCACGACAGGTGCTGATGTGTACCTCCTTGAACCGAATCACAGCGACGTGCTTGCTGGCGCATCATCGCCACCTCAGCAAGGCATTGCGCCGCCAGCGCAGCTCGACATCGACTGGAAGTTCCAGGCCCGAAACGACGACAGCTGATTGACGTCCTCGCCGAATACAGCGACTGCTTCGATGTCGAAGGCTTTGCGGCCAAACGGCGACGTGCACAGCAGGCGCGTTCTGGACGACACGCTTTGACATCGAAGCATCGCATCGTTACGAGCCTCCGTAAAAGAAAGTGGAGGTCATTCAAGAGCAAGTGCAAGAAATGCTGAACGACGACATCATCCAGCCTTCAAGCAGTCCGTGGGCCTCTCCAGTCGTGCTTGTCAAGAAGAAGGACGGAACGCTTAGGTTCTGCGTGGACTACCGACAGCTGAACGCGGTAACCAAGAAAGACGTCTATCCACTCCCCCGCATTGACGACACTTTGGACCGGCTGCGCCACTCCCGGTACTTTTCATCGATGGATCTGACGAGCGGTTACTGGCAGATCGAAGTCGATGAACGGGACCGAGAGAAGACAGCTTTTGTCACGCCGGATGGACTGTACGAGTTCAAGGTGATGCCCTTCGGACTATGCACGGCGCCAGCAACTTTCCAGCGTGTCATGGACACCGTACTGGCAGGACGGAAGTGGCAGAGTTGTCTTGTCTACCTTGACGACGTCGTTGTGTTTTCAAGTGACTTTGACGAGCACTTGCGACGACTCTGAGCTGTACTCCAAGCCATACAGACCGCACGACTCACCCTTAAAGGGCCCCTGAAAAAGAAAAAAAAGTTTTTTTTAAACAGTCTGGTTGGGACACGCGTGTCAAAAAATGAATTTTACGCGAAAAAAGATTTTTTTTTTTTGAGAGCAACATTGACGGCGAGAGATTTATTTGAAATTTTTCGCGCAAATTCCAGGTCATTCAGCTCGGCTTCTCATTGGTAACGATGGTCATTCAAATCAGCTTCTCATTGGCCAAAAGAATGAGTGACAGCTTTGATGTTGGTTATAAAATCTTCGTGATCTCTTGAAATCGCCTTTTGAATTACATATTTTTAGCTTTAAGAAACAATCCATCGAATGAACGTCGTAATTGTTTACAAACGTTTTACAAAATCGTTACTTCCGTTGGGATAAAACAACAAACAAAAGCTTCGCCATTTTGTTTTTCTTTCATGGTCGCGGTCTTGCTACGCGTCTCGCGTCCTCGGGTGGTTTTATAGTTTTATCGCGTTTATATGTGAAGACCTCCTGAAGAAGGCTTGTTGCTTGTGTTAGTTAGTCATGGCCGATTCACATGACGAACTAATCCGCGGAGAGTGACGACATGTCTGTGGTTCGTCTGTCTCCCAAGCGCATCCACACGAAAGAGACGACGAGCAGACGACAGCGAGGACGGACCGAACCTGCGTCGCCACCCCACAGTGCCGCGAAACTCCAACATCGCACCGTGGCACCGTTGTCCAAGAGAGAAATCGACGTTTGCTACCGCGATAAAGAATCGTACGCCGCTGTCACGTACAGATCGAGACAAAACACCGTGATAGGCTTCGCGCGAAGCGCCACTAGCTTTACTAACCCAAATAATGAGAGTGACACAGGCACGGTCCTGGTCGAGAAGGGTTCCGCGCAGAAGCTAACGAAGTTCTGGGCTCGCGAAGGTACGTTTGAGATGCTCTTCATGCATTCCGCGCTCGTGCACAACACTCAAGTTCACCACAGCCACAAGAGAGGTCTTGCTCGGTGAAATCCTGATTGGACGTGCAAGAATCATCGCGGCGTGCTAGACGAGTTTTGAAGGAAGCTTTTTGACGCGGACCCGGAGGAGTACAGGAACCTGCGTCGCGTCAGCCAGACAAAGTTTCTGCAGTTCCTTTCACACGTGGAACGAAGAAACGCCCGACAAAATGAACCAGCGAACGCACAAAACACAACGATGCGCCACTTTTGTTTTCATCACCCAGAAACAAAAACAAGAAAACTGCCAGACTAAACGCTTTTCAAGTCAATCTCCCGCCAAAAATCCGCGAGTGAAAAAGGCGCTTCCGTGGACGAGGCGCGGATTGCAGGAATCGGTGACGTGCCGGTCACTTGGTACACGGTCTGCGGACAAAATTGCGATTCGGTCCGTCGTGTGAATCGGCTGTACGACGCGGTACGACGTGCGACCAACAGACACAGGAAGTAGCAATGGCTCTCGTACGGGGCGCAGACAAGCCAGCCAGCAGCCAAGCCGATCCACTACGAGGAGGCGGGGAGTACCTCTCCTCCACGCGCCCGAAATGCCGAGAGAGAGAAAAAGTGGGAAGGAGGTGCCTATCGACTAAATTGCGTCTGGCGCAGTCAATATTGCTCTAAATTTTTTTTTCGCGTAAAATTTATTTGTTGACACGCGTGTCCCAACCAGACTGTTTAAAAAAAAAACTTTTTTTTCTTTTTCAGGGCCCTTTAAGCCGTCCAAGTGCCGGTTCGCCTATGACGAACTGAAGTTCCTAGGCCACGTGGTTAGTAATGACGGCGTCCGCCCAGACCCCGAGAAGACTCGCGCCGTTGCGGCATTTCCAGCGCCTTCAGACAAGAAGGCCGTGCGAAGATTCCTAGGACTTTGTGCCTACTATCGACGCTTCGTTCGGGATTTCGCAAGAATTTCCGCACCGCTCACAAAACTTACGAAGGACGCCGAGAAGTTCGAATGGGCCGAGGAGCAACAGCACGCATTCGACGAGCTGAAGCAACGACTCCAGACTCCTCCTGTTCTTGGACACTTCGATCAAGATGCGGAAACCGAGATTCATACGGACGCAAGTAACGAAGGCCTTGGCGCGGTACTGGTTCAAGTGCAAGAAGGCACCGAGCGAGTCATCGCCTACGCCAGTCGGACACTGTCCAGAGCGGAGAGAAATTACTCCACGACTGAAAAAGAATGTCTGGCGGTCGTCTGGGCCATCACGAAGTTTCGCCCGTACTTATACGGGAGCCCTTTCCGCGTTGTCACGGACCACCACTCGCTCTGCTGGCTTGCGAACCTAAAGGACCCTTCAGGACGTCTCGCTCGATGGAGCCTCCGACTGCAGGAGTTCAACATGACTGTGGTCTACAAGTCAGGCCGCAAGCACAGCGACGCCGATTGCCTGTCCAGAGCCCCTGTCGAGACATCCTCCGGTAGCAGCGACGACGATGACGACGAGTGCTTCCTAGGCGCGGTGAACACCAACGACATGGCGCGACGTCAAAGAGACGATCCTGAGTTGCGCGCCCTAATCGAGCACCTCGAAGGACGAGGGGTACTATCCCCCGTGTCTTCTTGAGAGCCCTGCCGACCTTCGTCCTCCGACAAGGTGTGCTTTACAAGGAGAACTTCGGAGACAACAGCTCGCCATGGCTGCTGGTAATCCCTGCCGACCTTAGAGAGGAGATCTTCCAAGCCTGTCACGACGACCCAACGGCTGGGCACCTTGGCTACAGCAGGACGCTCGCCAGGATTCGAGAAAAATACTACTGGCCAAGGCTACCGAAGAACGTTCACCTCTACACTCGATCATGCCACGAGTGTCAGCGACGCAAGAAACCGCCGACGAAGCCGTCAGGACATCTGCATCCGATTGCTCCCCGTCTACGCCGTTCCAGCAGATCGGAATGGATTTACTTGGCCCTTTCCCGCCGTCAACGTCGGGAAACCGCTGGATAATCGTCGCCACAGATTATCTCACACGGTACGCCGAGACGAAAGCCCTTCCATCAGGTACGGCTGTGGAAGTCGCCAAGTTTTTCATCGAGTCCATTGTCCTCCGGCACGGCGCCCCCGAAATCCTCATTACCGACCGTGGATCATCGTTCATGGCCCAGCTGACGCAAGAAATCCTTCGTCTCAGCCACACCAGCCATCGGCGTACCACGGCGTACCACCCGCAGACCAACGGGCTGACAGAGAGACTCAACAAAACCATCGCCGACATGATCTCCATGTACGTCGACGTGGAGCACAAGACATGGGACGAGGTGTTGCCTTACGTTACATTTGCCTACAACACGGCAGTGCAAGAGACCACAGGAGTAACCCCGTTCCAGCTGGTGCATGGCAGGAAAGTAACGACCATGCTCGACGCGATGCTACCCCATGAACCAGCCGACGATGGGAGCCCCGACGCCCAGGTGGTTGCTCAACGAGCCGAAGAAGTTCGCCAGCTCGCCCGACTCCGAATTCAAGATCAACAACGTGTCGACGCTACCCGGTACAACCTTCGTCGTCGGGACGTCCACTTCCAGCCCGGAGACAGGGTATGGGTCTGGACACCGATTCGCCGCCGTGGTCTCAGCGAGAAACTCCTAAAACGGTACTTCGGACCCTACAAGGTACTTCGTCGACTTGGAGATCTGAACTACGAGGTGATGCCCGACGGAACAAGAACGTCGTCACGCCGCCCACCACGGCCTGAAGTCGTCCACGTCGTGCGCCTGAAGCCGTACTACGCTCGATAGGACTGTGGACGTTATGTGCTCCAAATGACTCTTTAGTTTACCGTCCTTTTTTTATTTGCTTTGTTTTGTGTTGTGTTGCATCGGGGCGATGCACTTTTAAAGGGGGAGTAATGCCGCGAGCGCAGCTGACCAAGCAGGCAGCGCGCTCGTGGCCTATCGGTTATCGTGCCTGCCTCCCACGCGAAAGGCCAGGGTTCGATTCCTGGGAGCGACGTCTATTTTGTTTATCCCTGCAATTTAGTGTTCTGGAAAATTCGAGAATCCTGTTGCTTGTTCGAGGTCCGAATGTTCTACGCGTCGAACCTTCTACGCCGATTATTCCAGAAGCCCACGCGTGTACATAAGGAATTTCGCGTGGCGAGCCAAAGTCAGTTTCGCCTCAGCGTTCGATCTTGCTGCTTCGCCGCCTTCGACGCCCGCGACGCTCTATTGTTATCTTTCTGTTTCCATCTTTATTTTTGGGCACAAGTTCGCCCCATTAAACGTTCAGTTTACTCAGTTATTACCGCCTCATCACTTGTCATTCGTGACAATATTCCTCTCGAGCATCCTTAACTATTTCTGTGCGCAATGAATACTGCTTGAAAATATATCGGCACAGCACCCTAAGGGATAAAAAAGTCCTTACTCAGAATAGTTCAATTTGAGTGAAAATTACTGAGTGTTTTGTACCTTATGTTTCTACTCAGTCATCTTGTTGATGTGTAAAGTAATTGACGTGTCTTGTATTTTTCCTGTATTTTTGTCTTGAGATGTTCGCTGCTGTTTTAGTTTTTGAGGGCTATGGACCAGTCAAGCACTTTTTAACAGCTTTTTTTTCCTTGCATCCACCAATACCGTACCTTGTTTTCGTTTGAAATAAAGCTATTATTATTATGTATTATTGTTATTAATATTATTATTAATATTATTATTATTATTATTGTCATCATTATTATTATTATATTGTTATTATTATTATTATTATTATTATTATTATTATTATTATTATTATTATAAGAACAACGCAATGACACCCTCATTCAACCTAGTAGTGTCTACTGCTCACCCACTATGAGAACGATGTTTTTGAATTTCGGTTGCCTAATTTAATATAGGACCGCAGTCGCATAATCAGGGTTCTATAAAGATTAATCTACACTCGAATGGACGTACCAATAAACAATACCACAAATCGGTTTCTCGAGAATTTACACAGTAAGTCAGTGCCACAATGGTTTCGGGAGAGAGATTTTAATAAAAGCTTTGCCTGAAATAAAGTGCACAAAAATCAAAATAATTCATTTCTGGCCGATGTAAATTTTTTCAGTTTTTTATGTTAAATTAGACAGGCGTCATCGTGGGTAGTTTCTTCATTTGTTTTAATAGACAAAGAAAAATATTGTAAAACATTCATTGTGACCTCGTTCCCGCTCCCCGACTTGACAAATTAAACGGCCGAATAGTATAAAATTGTTTTCCCACATTTACCGGGAAGTAGTCTTAATTCACAATCATAAGACTCTCTATGTAACATTTGATAGAGGCAAGTTCTTTCTTTAATATATAACACTCAATATCCATCCGTAGATTACTGAACCATTCCTTCGGAAGCGGACTTGCGTATCTATTCGAGATTTCTATATTTATTTAGTAACAGAAATGACCAATAATTCAGCTTCGGTATGCTGCTTAAAGCCGTATTGTGAGCAAAAAACAACAACAAAACAACAACAAACTGATTAGGTGCCGCAAGCCGCCGCCCAATTCGTGCTTATCTATGCACTCGATCCATCCATTTGTTCATTTAAAAATGGCCGCCACTTGAGGCGACGCCAGGGTCGAACTCCTCTCGGGGGAACCGAGGTCAGAAGCCCGCGCAGGTCTCCCTGGGCGTCATGGGGGCGTCATCAGGACATCCGAAGGCGTCCGCGAAGGCGACCACGTGACTGGCCGCCGTGTTGCACACCCAGCGTCCGGGCACGCGGTTCCTCAGAACCGATGCTCGCTCGTCCTCGCAGAAATTCCTGCACAGGCGGCCTGCTCGTATATGTCAACATTTAAATTCAGCGAACAGGTCAAATAAAAAAGTATAGCGTACCCTAAAGACACGAACGACTGCTTACAAGTAGGGATGTGAAAGCATTCCTAGACGCAGCACATTCCTACAAGCAACGCGCCACGTATTCTTTTTTTCACATGGCGTTCCGGCAGTGACATCACGCCCCCCCCCCCCCCCCCCCCACTGCCCAGGCACGACGAACCCCGCCGGCTCCGCGGCTTCCGTGACGATGCATCTGCTTTGCTGTGCTTTTCTTTGTGTTTATTTCTGAGGCGCGTCCGTTTTGACCTATAGCGCCCCGCCAGCTTCCACGACGATGCGTCTGCGTTGCTGTGCTTTTCTTTGTGTTTTATTTCTGAGGCGCGTCCGCTTTCACCTTAAACGCCCCGCTGGCTTCCGTGACGAAGCATCTGCGTTGCTGTGCTTTTGGCAAATGGGAATTTAACTGCCATTTCCCTGCTACAGACGGTTACAGACATCGGACAGCTTCGCTCCATGGGTCAGTTAATGCTTTCGCATTACGACGCGTTCCTTTGCACATGAGAACGGAGCACGAAAAAGTGAGGAGACCCTCCACGCCTGAGAGAGGAGGTGGGGGGAGTAATAATAATAATAATAATTATAATAATAATAATAAACTTATTCATAGGAATAAACAAATACATATTCAGGTCTGCCTAAACCAAGGCAGGCTTGTGTGGCATGACCAGGCAGTACAACCCATTCCTTGCAGAAACAGCAGGTCACAACATGCCTCACTAGATGTCAGCTGTTAGATCTAGTCACTTGATGGTATTATGAAATAACTTTTTCAGACTCTTTTTGAGCCCATGGTTAGAATTAGTTAAAGAATAAGTTATCTGGTAGTTCATTACAAACTTTTCGGTATGTAAAATGACCTAATGCTTTCCCCAAAATACGTATTGATATGAGGAATTCCATAGCAAGTAGTGTTCCTAAATGTATCTGGGGCCACCCTCTCAGTTTTAAAACCACTGCACCAAAAGTGACGAAAAACAACCGTCTGAATAAATAACGAATAGAAACAAGGCAATTTGAGTGAACTAAACAAGTTATCACTTGAGGAAGGTGGAGAACCGTAAGTAACACTTTTTAATATCCCCTTCAGAATGCTATCAATTCTGGCGTGCCATTGTCGAGAGGAGTTAAAACATAGAGTGACCCCATACCTAAGGACACTATACGCCAAAGAGTGCATGAGCATTTTTCTACTTGCAAACGGAAGGAACACTTGTAGGTTATGAGCTGACAAGATACACTTGCTTAGACGTTTCAACACAAAAGTGAGGCTGCGTAGTCCAAGACAGGTCAGAATCAAAGTATATTCCTAGATACTTGACGGGGTTGACAAGCAGCATGATACACAATTGGAGTTTTCCTAAAATAAAGGCGGAATCAATTTGAATTTTTTCCACGTGGCTGCGGAAACACACCAGCTTTGTTTTAGAGGCGTTTACACTTATTCTGTTATTTCTAAACTAATTCATGACAGCAATGGCATTTTTCTGCAGGTCCAAGATGGCATGTTCGATATCAGCATGAGAAGAAAAAAGCATAGTGTCATCTGCATATTGCGATATGTTACACGTAACCACCTGAGAAAGGTCGTTAACGTATACATTAAATAAAAAAGGATAACACGTGAACCTTGTGGGACTCCAGAGCTAAAAGTGGCCTTCTGTACTATGAACTTCTCCAACAGACACTAGTTGAATGCGTGCGCACAAAACATTTCTAAGCAAACGACGAAAAGGATCCCTGAACTCAAGGTGAAACAGCTTATCTAATAAAATGTCATGGTTCACTTCACTGAATCAAACGCTTTTACAACATCAAGAAAAAGTGCACAGACATAAGAGTGGTGCCAAAGCACGAATGCAAAGAATCTGAAAACCGTGACCACGCTCCGCCCCGGCAGATGTCACTTTTCTTCGGTGGGTAACAAGCAACGTTTCGGCTGAGAGTTGCTTATTCGTTGTCTCGCACGTTCAATATTTGCAAGCAAAGCAAAAAAATATAAAACGCTTTGTTTTAGTTATTTTATTTCTTTTTTTCCAGATGCTTAAGTCTGATTGAAAAGAACCGGCTGATTTCTGAAAGCCGTAGAAAGGGCAAGGCAGTCATCACTACGACCAGCGGACGATGCCGAAGCTCGGCGCCCCGACGCCTGACGCCACTGAACCCTCGGCACATGAAGCAGACGACAGGGTTGCTCCAAAGATACAATAGGTATATACATTTGTATCATCTGCTGTATCCTTCAACCAGAGTCAACGTTACTGGATTACCTCAGTTGTGCAACTCCCGCGGACGGGGGTAACCCCTCACTCACTCCAGTTCGCCTCCTGCAGAGCCTAGCCTCCAGTCGTTTGAAGCGCCATCTAGATTTTCGTTTCCAAACTGTGTGTTTCCATAGACTAGTGCCCATAGCAGTGCGGTGGAACGGCATGTAGACGCTGTGCTTCGAAACGTACGCATTCCGTAGAATACACTACAGTTGCCATAGTTGCCGGCCGGCGCGTCGAGACGACGGATGAAAGATACAGGTTGAGTCGCATAGCTGCGGTCATGACACTCTCGCCATCATGCAAACTCTCGCTGCTAGTATCAACCTGTCACGTCGAGGCAGCACCACCTGCATCTTCCGGTCCTTGCTCGTTTGTTGCAGCTTGCCTTGTCAACGACTGCACCTTTGCGCAAGGAGCAGCAGCCGGCCGTATAAATTCACGGGCGGCCATTGACTCATTTTGCCCGTCCGTGCATCTCCCGCTACATTCAGCGGGTAAAGTGATGTCACGTGACCTATACACGAATTCAGTTTCCCCGCTAAGTTCAACCGTAAATTTGATGTCACATGACCTGACGTCATGGGACCTACAGACCGATTCAGTTTCCACGTCAATTTGGAGAAAACATTGACGTCACGTGATTTATACACCCATTAAGTTCCCCAGCAAATTTTGGTGGGAAACATTATGTTACGTGACATGACGTCACGTGACCTATACACCTACGTAGTTTCCCCGCTAAATTTAGGCGGAAAGGTGACGTCACGTGACACGGCGTGACGACCTATTCTATACGAAGACTGTTTATAGTCTTCTAAACAAATTAAAATGATTCCTTCTTAAACACTGCGTTTCATGCATCATTGAACTTTGAAGGTATAAGTCGCTGCCAATTTTTTCTTTACATTTTTTTGTATGTTTTAGTTGACATACTAAAGCGAAAACGCGTTGCTCCTCTAGATTCTCTAAACACACAAAGACAGCTTTTACTTAGAAAAAGAATTGCAGTTGCTAATTCGACTTATTAATGAAACGGTCATATGCAGATTATCCGTTTATGAGCAACGCAGCGAACGCTAACTCCATTCTCCGTCATCAATTTACGCAACGCCTGTCAGCGTCGACACGTCCTCCTTTTGTATAAGTTTCGTTTCATTGACTTCTTTTTTCACAATTGCGGTGTGTGGCTGGCGGAGCTCGCGGCGAAAGCGTTTGGTAGCCGGCCAACTAGACCAACCTTCTTCGACCATGGTACATTTCACTTTTCATGGCTAAGTCAAAAGTTTGTCTTAGCATAGAAATGCAAATTTGCAGTGGAAAAGTTGAAAATGTTCTTTATATTCTTTTAGAGCGTGCCATGAAACGAGTTTTCTACTTTCGCTAAATACGTTTTCAGGATCACTTCATAACGTTAATAACCGGATGAACTAGCCTTAGTTTATCTTTCTAAGCAATAGCTGTCGGCAAATAAATTCGAGAAATACTGAACATCGTTCATCCCCTCCTTCAGAGCCAGAACAAGCGGTCACGCGGCCTGGTGCCTATGCTATGCCACCAACGTTAATCATAGCCACGCGCTGGGGTTGGAAATGTAGAAGACGCGTGTTGAGCTGCTAGGCATTGCTAGAGTTCGGTGTATTCCTCATCACCACAGTTGTTGGACAGGAGCCACTACCCGAGTGTCCGCCGAGGCATTAATTGTTACGAGCCTACGTCGAGTGCTTACGCAGTTCTCGTGTTTAATCCATGAGCCGCGCTGGACGGTCGTCAGGCGAGTGGTTTCGATTCCACGATTACGTCATCAAGCTTGGCGAAGGCAAGACTGAAAGAAGTGGTCCCTTTTTATCCTCGCAATTTCACCGCGACAAAGAAGCTTCTGAATCAGTGGCGGTCCGTGCGAGTATACTTGGGCCAGACTAGGACCAGTACGCCACTGTAAAGTCATGAACATTCCAACCCGATATCTCGTTTCATGACCTCTTGAAGGGGGTGAACACTGCTTGTTTTTCTCGAATTTTTCCCGCGGCTGCCACTGTGTCGAGAAAGAAACTAACCCGTACCTTACACGGTATGACTGTGAAGGAATAATTCGAAGCGGTATTTACAAAAGTGCACAATGTTACGAGGAAGGAATAATTCTAAGCGGTATCTACTGAAAGTACACACTCTATTGTATCGCCCCTTTTACAAGGTCTGTTTGCGACGCGGTAGACAACGTTTGCGTGAGTGTGCTCCCTATAATATAATAACCATGTCAAAAAAACAAAAAAACACAGCAAAACTCAGATGTGGAACAATGCGGAACAGTGACCGGCGCACCTGCAAAAGCGGACGAAGAACCGCTGCTTTAGCGTCAAGGGTCCCGTGACTCCAGAGAACTCCCCAGAAGGCCTGCTCAGGGTTGCTAGTTCGAAGGCTGCGTGCAGGCCCAAGGCTGAAGCCCCAATCTGCTCCCAGACGTCGGCGTCCGCAAAGGCTAGTCCCCCGGCGCTGCGGGCCAGGTACACCTCGCGCAGGCAGAGCACGTACCGCCACATGCGCTGCCGGGTGGCGTTTGTCCACCAATTACGCTCCGATCCGGTCTCGTCCACGTGACTGCCCCTCTCCCAGCGCCTGCAAAGCGACCGCCGATTGGATTGATTGTTGGCAGCGGGAAATACAAAGTCGATCACAGACATACCGTCTCATTGAGTTATCTCATTTTATCATTTTAACGATCGTGCTGTTTATGAGAAGATCGATGAAATGCCTGTACAAATTAGCTTATACAATATCGAAATTATATATATATATATATATATATATATATCCAAAGGTGAGGCAGAGAAAAAGCGACACATTTGTTTTCTCAACCCCTAGAATAATCAAGACAAGGTTTATATTTTAGATGTACTCGCCCCGGTCCGCCCAATCCTATGCACAGTGAAATTGAGCGACTGTAGCTCCAACCGCCTAATATGACTTCAGAGCGGCCGAGCCATTCATGAGCGCATCACCATCGTCGCCACAGCTAATTACTAGTGTTACAGCTGCTCACAAACTCGTAGTTTTGATTTCGAAATAACTCCCTGGGGCCAATGTTTGAGACCAGACATGTGCAGATCCATGCAGACTTTTAAAATAAAACGCATGCTCCATAACACAGGGACGCTGGCCGCGTCTAAATACTGTAATAACTTCTATCTCTAAAAACAAACATAAGCGGAGTGGCCTTTTATTGTTGTGTCATCTGCAAAGGAGCCCTCTTGTAGATCCATTAACTACATAAAGACCTATATTAGGAAGGGTACTGTAGTCACTGACAGGACTAGAACGGTAGGGAAGTTCTTAGTTGTCCTGCCTCCAGCGGCAGCTTCGTGCTTTCAATGACACGTCGGCTTCTCGTGAGCGTCGAGTGTGCGAGTTCATCTAAAGCACGATGGAAGGCGACAAGCGCGTGCTGAAGGCTATAGACATTAAAAAGGGATGCCCTTGTGGGATTCATGCCCTCTTATTGAATACGACAAAGAGAGTACCTGCCTGGAGCATTCGCTGCGCCGCCAGGGCTCCAAGAGTCGACAAGTCCAAGAAGGGAATCCTCGACGCGTAGGGGCGACCTCAGCTGGGACGCGGGCACAATCAACAGGCTGCCCCGACCCCGCCGCAACTTGGGACTCTCCTGTCGAGTGAGGAGCCGAAGCCTGTCTGAAGACAGCCTTGCCCGCTGGAGAAATCCCAATGCAGTCAACGTGTTGCCCAGAAAGCTGTCTCCGAGGGCAGGAAGATCTCGAGGCCTCGGTCCGCCATTCTGAGGAAACACAAATTGGACCCCAGCCAACTTCCTGTCGGCGGTTTGCTTGCTCGTTCCTTCAAAGACGTCGCTGGAGCGAACCCTTTCGCGGAGTTTGAGCCGAACTTCGTGGAGCAGAGTCTGCGCCCTCAACGACGCCCGGCTGTCCCCGATGGCTTCGGCGTACAAGAGGTTCCAGACTGGAGACAAGATCTTGCCACTCAGGGAAACGCAGCTGGTCTGGAACTGCTCTTGGAGAAATGACGACCTTGCCTGGCTCCCGTTCGTTACGTCATCCAGATGTTCGAGATGCACTCGAAGCATGGAGGCTAGTGCTTGGAGCATCAGGAAAGGCTGGACGTACTCGCGGTATTGTGGTTTGAGGAGCACGCCTAGCAGAGAACGCACGGTGCTCACTGAGTGCACGATGACGCTCTCTGGAAATCCTATCCACGGCCCTGGAGCGTGGTCGTGGACGGCGTTCAGCCAAACGTGCGCTGGAAGGGAAGGGGCCAGTAGAGCGAGAACCTACCCGTGAAGTGCAAAGACGGTAAAATAAATATACGAGGCAGCATCGACAACAAAACGGCGGATATAGTTGTACAATTTCTGGGTGCACGAAATGAAGGAAAATGCGTACATTTGCGGTTTTGCACCATCATATGATGAATCTAGCGCACAAAGAAAGAGACACGTTATGTATACCAAAGTCAGAGATTCCTATTAGTGCGGAGCAGGTGGCTCCAAGGCTCCAAGATGAGGCCGTGTCGATTGATTCTCGGGTGGAAGGCTCGAATCTGAGCTGAACACCCCCAATATGACAGCGTATAGCAGAGGATTCACTCAACTAACATTTTGCTTGCAGTCAAAAGAACAAAATGTATACTAAGTTAATCATTGTATTCTGTTTCAATACTTAGTGTAGAACGCTGCCAAAGCTGCTGGCTCGTGCATGGGATTTGATCTCGCATATCATTTGTACACCTTCTCGCACAAACGAAACCATACACTAAAGCCACGGGCTGATGCCACCAGCTTTAACAGCGTTGTGTATAAAGTACGAAACGGCGCATAGTCCTACTTGGTCGCGTGTCAGGTGCTCTTTGTAGACCTTCGTGAAAAAACTTGAGAAATTTGAAATATTTCAAAAGTAGAGGTGCGAATTGAGTAATAGCGTTGCTTTCGAGCAAATGAAGATCGTTAGTACCCAAACTAGGTGCTCACACTCCCATTCTGGAGACGCGTACGCCGTTGCATATAAAACTAATATATAGAGCACAGTACTCACTAAACGTTTACGGAACGCGTGGGCAGTGTCCTCTCTCATGGCGGCGTTATCCTGACGGCAGCCGAAGAGCTGCTTCATGACGTAGCGCTTAATTGAACAACCCGAGCGGGAATGGCCGTTCAATCAAAACAAGGGGAAAATTGCAGCTGGACCGTGGACACCACAGCAATTTTGACGGCCGGCCAATCTGCACTTATCGCAGTCTTCTTGCACAAAGGTGCATAGGTGACTGCCGAAACCGCCAGTGTTTGAATAAATCAAGCTGTAGGCTCATGTTTCTCCTGAACGAGCCATTCAATACCTCACCATTTCGGCCGTCACTTAGGTACCGTTGCAGCGAGAGCGGCGGCAAAAAGCGTACTATCACGATGAATATGAGCAGAATTACAAGGTCTGGTCTTTTTTGCGTCTGCAATTTCTACCTATCCTATTATCTTTATTTTTTTAAAGAGCCCGAAGTATGGGACCACAACTCCGCATTTTATTTTAGGAACTGACTACGGTGACGGGGTCCCTCACTTTAGAAACTGCACTACGGTGACGGGGCATCAGCAACCGATACAGATGTACAGAGGATTGCCAATTCCGGAGGTGCCCCGTGGCGCTGTGGGTACAGCGTCGGCTTCACGAGCATACTTTTTCTTTTACTTTTTTTTATTTAGGTTACAGACGCTATATTTACGTGTAGGGACAGGCAGAGCCGTATATGTAGAGAGTTTGGTCAATGGGAGGCGCGGGCAGAGCCAGGGCGTGCGGCAGACTCGGAAAGAGGGCTTGGCATGCTCTCTTGACCAACCAGAAGCCGAAAAGAATCCCCTAGCGGTGGTAGCGAGAAACAGTTCTGATCAAAGGTCTACGTTCGTAAATGGTTTTAATAAGCGCGTAAGAGTGAAGTGTAGCAGCCTCTTTGTGGTTGAAAATAGAGCTACACTTGTTGTTTTGATCATGAGTCTTGCAGAAAGATGTAAGAAACGAACGCACCGCTCAACTCTGTTTTGCTCGGACTGAGTGTGACCCAACGTTATTAGAACAACTCAGTTCTGGAACTCCGCTCCGGAGTTGGGTCCCTTTGCGTGGCGCCTGTTGGAGGGCGCGCGCTCCGCATTAATACTCGCTATCATCATCATTGACGGCGCGGTTCTGGCCTTTCTTACGGATAACAGCGGCAGACAACTTTCAAATTGTTTCTGCTGCTGTTGGTAGGTTCACATTTTTACTTTTTACTGGCGAAAGGGCAAAAACTAACCCAAAACCATGCTGAACCTTGAGAGGAGTCGGGACTCAAAAGCAGCCGCGGAGTAGTAACAGACGAAAACGCGTGGATTAATGCGCCGGCAGCGCCACCATAGCTGCAAAAAATCGGACACGGTTTCGGACCCCCTCCAATGTACAGCGTCTATGGGAAGTTCCATAACTGAGTTAATCTAGTAACTGTAATGTGACCGCTCGGACGGCAGATTCCCGGCCCTCGGCGCTTAGCGTACGGATTATGGCGCTTAGCGTACGAAATGATGGTGGAAGAAGCAATGCAGC
>JAZHYW010016450.1:0-38257 GCA_037355805.1 Ixodes ricinus
GCACACTGTCTGCAGGCTGGCTTTGGTGTCTTGGCAGTGTGACTGCGGCCTAAAGGGCCCATGAAATTAATTTTGGGTCTTAGGATATGTGAGTTGTGATTGGGACTTTACCAATCGCATATCGTTTAGTGGGCCAAAAGAAAGAGGGTTGAAAGTCCAAAGTCAGCTCTTCGGTACGAACATTTGAAAAATATAGAGGACCGTTTCGTACCTACTTTCCTTCGAAAGCTCTCCTCCTTTTCAGTATGATCTATCCGCGGTACCCAACGCACGTCGGCGGTACACAAAGCACGTCGGTCGACCCTAGTTTACGCATTGGACAGGAGAGCTGCGTCACTCGGACGCATGCGCTCGTCAACAATCAATCCGTCGACGAATATTTGGATTCGTCTTCGTGGCCAATGAGTGCCCTGACGAAACTTATCATCACTTGGGAAAAACAAGTTCTATGCTGTGCTTAAAAAGGGCGGTAGAAGCTCGGAGTCGCTGCACAGGTGCCTGCCCACGCATGTCACGATAACGTGATTTCTCAATTCGCTTTTTGAGTCGAGAATTAGAGCTAAGGAGCAAGAGGTTGAAAAATCATTTCATGACCCCTTTAAGGATAAGGCCGCCGCAGGGCATCATTATGTGTGCGAAGTGCATGTTTCTCTGTACTTTCTTTCAACTTGTCTATACGCAACCAATGCCACAAGCGCGAGCGTGTGGCCCTGAACAGTGCCATAGCCTCCCTTTATACTCACAAAGCCTGGCAGTTCGACGGCGGAACCATAGAGTGCCAGGCCGCAGATTTGGAGCGCGAGGATCCGGTAGCAGAGCATCAAAGAGCCATTCCTCGGGGAACCTGGACGTCAGCGCACAGCTTTTGCAGCGTCGAGAACCCGAAACACACTTGTTCGCTCAGGAGAAGTGTGTTTCGGCGTCTCGCCGCAGCGCGGCGCCAGTCACGTAGCTCTCCTCTCATCCGTTGTCTGCCGCTTCACCTTTTCCATTTTGGCGGCCTTTTCTCGTGGCGATCTGCCAGGCTTTAATTGTCAGTATATAGAAGGCTATGACAGTACTTGTGCTTTAGTGCGCAAGTGCTTTAGTGAAACGGAATACATTGTATGAATTTATGAAACCTGCAATAAAAATATTATTATTATTATTATTATTATTGCACTGCACGAGCGCACGTGCTTGGCGGGGACTCTACAGTGGCCTAAATTGGGGTAGGGAGGTCACCACCCCAACTTCCTCATGCGTTGAGGTGAGGCGGTTTATGTCGGAGACCGATGGGGGCTGCTGTCTGACTCCTCCTAAAGCATATTGCATCCAGGCTAAGCCCAGCCGCGTATATTTGCGTTCGGTTTCGGTGTTGGCGTTGAATGAGTGACTGCCGTTCGTGTGTGCTCGTCTGTATGCCTTTGCCGTTTGGTCACTGAGATTACTGTTGTCTTGCGGTTTTGTTCTTCGACTTAAATGCAAGTATGCCTAATCACCGGCGAAACTTCTGTTTTGCGCCTGGCTGTATAACAGGATACGCTCGCGTGATGGATGGACGCGCCGAAGGCGTCTTTCTTCGGTGTACCCAAAGGCGAGGAGCGGTGAAAACAGTGAGATAATAGCTTGCATCGCGCGGACAAGGCGTTGGATGAGACCTCTGACGCTTGCGAATTACATTTGAACCACAGTACGTAGTTGGATATTACGTGCACGTCATCAACGGTGAAGAGGTACGCCTTCAGCGTTGGAAACCAATGCTTTCGACCGACGCAGTTCTTGCGATTCTTCCGAATCTTCTCAGCTATCTTACGAACAAAACCAACAACGCACACACGTGTTGATACAGAGCGCCATCTCTCAATTTAGACATGACCCGCCTCAACAAGCTGGCGCGGTGAGCCCACCACCCGAATCTAGGTCACTGTAGCTGATCCAAACATTTCAGTGTTCATAATAAGTGGCGCACGATCTTTCTGCGAGCCAGCAGCCGCGCTTGTGTGCGAGCACACGCAACAATAGTGACGTCATAGGCCTAAAAAAAGTCGTTAGTTGTTTATACATTAGGAGTTTAGTCTGCCAGAACATAGCGGCATTGTTACCTACTGTAGATGAGCAATTTAGCCAGTGCAGTACGATTGCTAGCTTGGGGTCTGTAACGTGCACCTTGCAGTATTGATACACGACCGCACGCCGGTACGATGCTCATCCAGATCGAAACGGACAGGGGTGGGGATTGAGCCCAGGATCCCTGGGTTCTACAGCACGAGCTTTCGCTCCACGTAATCGGAGCTGGTGTGCGCTAGTGCCACTAAATAAGCTAAGCTACGCTTCAGATTGACGACACTTGCCCATCTTGTGGCTTAAAATCGTGGTTGCCAGTTATCTGAAGCTTTCTCTGAAATCACAAGAAACGCTTTTCCGTCCTCCAGAGATGCTTAAACAGTTTGCGACAGAGCAAAGCTATATTACACGAGCTTCCTAACATCGAATCTAATGCTGAGGAAGTCGCACATTTGAATCATGACGATCGGCAGCTGCGTCTGCTCTGCTCAAGCACCAAGATGCCGGCACCCACAACAATATCAGGAGCAGAGTGCCGATACTCTTAGCGTAGCTCATTTAGTGGCTCTAGATCCCTCCATAGCCCTCCATTCACGCTTAAGATGACAGTGAAATGTATGGGATCCAGGGAAAAGCAAGAATAAAGACAGGCTTTTCACCTATACACATTGGGGTCTTCAGTGGTGTAAAAGATAGACGATTAATTGGTCTAACAAGTACGTGGCTTTCACTTGTGGAGATGAAAAGCCTGTCTTTATTCTCCTTTTGGCTGTAGCCCGTACATTTCACTGTCATTTTAAGCGTGAATGGAGGATTATGACGTCAATTTTGTTGCAGTGTGCTCGCGCACACAGGCGGCTGCTGGCTCGTGGAAAGATCGAGCGCCACTTATTATGGACACTAAACTGTTTGGTTCAGTGTCTTTTGAAAGCCCGGAGCTGGCGTCTTGTACCTTCTGCTACTCCCACACTTCAAGTGAAACGGAGTATTAGCGGCGACATATTTTGGTGGCGCCCTCCTATGGTTCCCTCTCCTGACGTACTCTCCTTGCGAACAACAAGTTTGATGGCGTTTATAATGATCATGGTGGAAGCTTGAAATCATTGCGCTCTGAAAGCAACATTGCCAACAGTGCCGAACTTGAAGTTCTTACATTACTCTTATTGCCCTCGATGAGACATCCTTTGCTGACGTCATAGTAAGCATTCGGCAAATCGTATCAGGTCGACCACTGCGACGCTTTCGATCGCTCACGTCGCCTAAAGCTACTGCGGGGGATCAGTGGCCGCGTGGGCTACCGCACACCAGCTCGGAGCGCGTGGAGCGAAAGTTCGCGCTGCAGAACTTAGTGATCCTGGGCTTGATTCCCACCCCTGCCCTTTTCGATTTGGATGAGCATGTACCGGCGTGCGGTCGTTTATCACTACTGCGTGGTGCGCGTGAAAGACCCCAGGCTAGCGGGTGTACTGCACTGGCTAAATTGCTCATCTACAGCTGAGACGCGAGACGCCCATTAGGGCTGACTAACTTCCGGCTGTTTAGACCCGTTCCGTAAAAAAGTATTTGGGTTAAATTACGTATTTTGTAATTGTCGCGTTGATCGACAGCCTTACACTATATACTTCGTTTTCAGCTTAAGTAAAGATGCAGCCAGTGCTACGAACTAATGGCACCGAGTTGGACAGCGTCAAGAGCACACAATCATGGTGTTCGTCATGTTTCTGGACGTGTTCTATCGTCCCTGAACCAATCATAAACAAAAAGGCCCACTGACGTCCAATTTTGACACTGCTGGATTTATCCTATTAGATAGTAGAGTCAAGTGCGTATGGATCTAAGCTGAAACGAAGTATAACGCAGTTTTTTGTTATAATAATAAAGTTAAGATTTCATTATACGTAGGTTTTCAAGCTTTAATACTATATATTGCTTATAATGTCATCTCATGCATGCAAAGCAGCTGCGGCAACCAAAAGTTGCGCAAATTATAATATTTTGTGAATAAAAGTGATATATTACAAGAGTGATAAATGAGATGGTTTCAGACAAAATGTCCTAGTCCTTCTCTTTCTTTTTTGACTGAGTGCCTGCTCTTCTTTATGCTTCTCGGAAGAACGACGTCACGTCGTTCAGGGGATGGGAGAAGGTGAAGGGGGCACGTAGGGTTTGAAGCCAAACGACATGCACGGTGTAGGCTACTTTTTGGCGCCCGTCATGGTGTGGACTGATTTGCTCGATAAGATATGTCACGTCACTGACTTGCGTGGGGAGTCTGTACGGGCCGCGGTGGCTGAGTAGTAACTTTTAAGAAAGTCTCACTCGACGCTGCAACGTCCAGACTATGACGAGGTCGCCAGGAGAATAGGTCACGGATCTGTAAGATTGACCTTAACTAGCACACTGACGTTCTTGAGATTGGAGTGTGCGTAGACTCGCCAATTGTCTAGCTTCCTCGGTGCGACTTGTAGCTTGCGATGTGTATACAATGTTGGAAGTCAGGTCTGGGAGAGAATCCAGCATCAGGGCCGGTTCTCGGCAGAAAAGTAAGAAAAAATGAGAATATCCCGTAGTGTCTTGGCAAGGGGAGTTGTAAGCAAAGGTGATGTAGGGAAGAGTGGCATCCCAGTTGCGATGATCGGTAGAGACATACGTGAATAGCGCGGCAGCTATTTTCCGATTTGAGCGTTTTGTTAATTAACCCTTTGTTCTGGGGTGGTAAGCGCTTGTTGCTTTCTGGACAATACAACAGGGGCGTGGGATATCATCGATCACTTGGGATGAAAAGAGCATCCGCGGACAGTTAGAATTTCTCTTGGAGCGCCAGGCTTCAGGATCACTTCTAAAATAAAGTGGGCGACATCGACGGCCGCGGCTGTTAGCAGAGGCTTTGTGAGAGCACAACGAGTGGCATGATCGATGGTGCCAGCGGTCCATCGGTTTCCAGATGAATAGAAGGGAACGGGCCGAGAAGATCAACGCCAAGTCGTTTAAAGGACATGTGTCGTGGGCACAAAGGTTGCAGCTGACCCGCTGGGCGTTTGGGTGGTATTTTTCGTCGTTGGCAGAAGTCACAGGATGATACATACTTTTTGACCAATCGGTAGATATCGGGCCAATACATACGCTGCTTTGCTCTTGCGTAGGTTTGGAAAACTCCCCGATTGCCTGAAGATGGCGCATCGGGAATTTATTTCAAAACCGTGTTTCGCAAGTGCTTTGGGATAACGGGCAGACACGGAAGGCCATCAGATCAAAAATTTCGGCGGTAGAGGACATTGTCACGCACTGAAGAAAATCCCGAAACAGATTGCTTAGTTCATGGAAGTACTTGATCAATAATTGTTCGTGGAACGGCGTCATGGCGTTGTTCCTGGCTTATGTTGGTGAGACGTGAGGTAGATAGGATAGGGATCTCGGTGTCGTCAAAAGTCCGGTCGGCTTGGTCCACGGGATAGCGAAACAAACAATCGGCATCGTGGGGCAGTCGTCCAGATTAGTAAAGAACTGTGAATTGATACCACTGCAGACGGAGAGCCCAGCGTCCGAGTCGTCCAATGCGGTCCTTTAATGTGGCTAACCATCAAAGAACGCGGGGATCAGTGACGACTCGAAAAGAAGGGCCGAAAAGATATGGTCGAAATCGGGCGATCTTCCATAAAACAGCGAGACACACTTTCTCTAAAATAGTGTAGTTGCATTCGGCCGTGGATGGTGTACAGCTAGTGTATGCGATTACTCGATCGTGGCGGAGTTGACGTTGTGCTTATACAGCGCCTATACCGTGACCACTTGCGTCGGCGCGTATTTCAGTTGGCGCAGAATCATAGACGTGTCCCAAGATCGGTGTAGACGTAAGTGCAGTTCGGAGGTTCATGAAAAAACATTGTTGGAGGGAGTGCCATGCGAAAGGGTAGTGTTTTATTAAAGGTCGCGAGGGGGCGAGCAATGGATGCGAAGTTTTAGGGGCGAAGCTCCTTAGGGGCTAGCCATGTCCGTAGCTAGAGCCACTCGATATGGCAGCGTAGCTGCCAGAGTAGTGCCACGCCTTTCCCTGTGCCGCCTCTCACCGCGATTGGTCACACGCGGTACCATAGCAACGGGCCGAGCTGGCACCGTGCCCATAGCAACCAGTGACTACTCGTCACGTGACCTCGCAAGAGACGTGATGTCACCGGTAAGATGGCAGCGCCCAGAGCTGGTGCATGCGAGTTTGTTCGGTGCGCGGTAGTCGTAATGTGCCGCTGCTTGCCGACGATTTCGGACTTCTTCGTGCTCTCTGACGCAGGTATAACGTGAAGATCCGAAAGAATGAGACTTTATACCTTTTCTGTGCAAGATCACTCTGGACATTAGCACCTCTCCGACAGCATCAGTCATATCGCCGTAGTGGTGCTCGGATTCCCGGATGTGTTCGAGGATCGATAAGACTTTTAGCATGCAATTTTCGCATACTCTAGGCTTTGTTTCAACATTGGAGTGTCTGAGAATTGATGCAAAATCTATGCGTCGCATGTTGGGCCTTGGACAAGTTGCTTCGGCCCGGGGTAACCTCATAATCACCGAAACTTTTAGCGAGGAAGCTCCTGCAATCTTTACGTTTTGTACCGATCACCGATTTTATGATATAGCTTTTAGGATAAATTTTTCGCATTTTTCTAGCTTTCTTTGAGAGTTTGAATTTCTGAGAATCAAAACGAGAGATATACGTCGCGTGTAGGGCCTAGGGGAATTCGTTCTGCCCTGGGTCGCCGAATAATCACAGCAGCTTTTAGCGAGGAAGCGCCTGTGATCTTTAACCTATTGTACTAATCGACGATTTTACGAATCGGCAGTTCTGAAGATTTTGATGTAACGTGCTTTCGTTGCAATAGCTTACGTTTGATCGCAGTGTTTCTTTGTTTGTTTTCTCAAGTGACAAGCTGGCGTTTGCTCAAATTACGTATATGAAATGACCTGCTATATAACAATGCATCAACACATACTATTAAACTTAGATGCCAAGAGGTGTTTTCATCTTTGTAATTAACAAGTTACAGACAATTATTTCTTACGAGTGTAATATCTACTTTCCGTAGCTGGGCCCGTTTTGTGCTCAGGAATGTCACGTGTGCTATGATGTAATCATCATGTATGTGTGGTTCTAAATATTCTCTTTGCAATGCCCACAAAGGCCAAAATGACGTCAGCCGACCCCAGCTCACGCATTGGACACGAAAACTGCGTCACTTGGACGTATGCGCTCGTCCACAATCAATTCGTGGACGAATATTTGAATTCGCGTTCGTGGCCAATGAGTGCCCTGACGGAACTTATCATCACTTGCGAATGCCCAGTTCTATGGTGTGCTTAAAAAACACGGTGGAAGCTTGGGGTCATCGCACCCGTGCCCTAGCATGTCACGACCACGTGATTTCACAGTTCGCTTTTGAGTTGAGAATTACAGCTAAGGAAGCAGAAGTTAAAAAATCATTTCATGCCCCCTTTAACACGGATATGTGTGCTACACCAGATAAAAATATTGACTTTTCGCATGCCGGTAAACTTCCGGATGACCACTTGGCCTGTCGGTAAGAACACCTCATATCCGGCGTCCGTTGCTTTTGATGGCGTTAACAATCCTCTGGAGACCACCATGCTGTCCTTCTTGGTTTAACCCGGTCGACTGTTTATCGCCCAAACGAGGGTGAGACCGTCCTCGACGTCGCTCCCCGCCAGACGGTGGGATAATCTCATCTTGAATGGATGATTGGCTCTTGAAGAAGTATGATGGTAAGCATACTTTCGCTTACTAAGGGGCAGTCGAGCAGCAGTCATGTCCCGAGGCAATCGTCCAGTCGTGGCCGGCGTAATCGGATTCTGTTCCATAGGAGCGAAGCACACGGACGCTACGTACGTCCCACGAAGCAGGCCGCCGTCCCGGCGGCGCGGAAACTACTCGCCTTGTCCGTGCACCTACGATGCTTAGCAGCTCTCGTCGCCCGACAGTTCTCCGGGCTGCAAATCGTCTCACTTCACAGAAGAAACAGGCACCGTTCCTCCAGAGGCTTGTGCCGCACCGCCATGCCAAGCGTCTTTTACCCCTTTTCAATGAACAAATGGAGATATCAACGAAACTAGACTAAAAAAGTTGCCACCCGGCGTCGCTAGCAGCATGGTTACCATAGCAACCCCTCAGGCCCAAAATGGAGATCACTATCGGCGCTTCTGACGTCGTGCATATAGATAATAGAGAGTTTTAGTAGATCGTTCCGATGACTCCGATAACGATACCCGATACTCTGCCTCGGCCTTTGCACTTACATATATAGTATCGTTATCGGGCGTATCGAGGTATCGGAACGATCTACTAAAACTCTCTAATTTTGCGCTACGCTGCCATATAGAGTGGCTCTAGTCCGTAGGTGTCCGTAGCTCCGGCGTCCGGTGCTCGTGCTCCTGCTCGTGAGCTCACGTGCTCACGAGCACGTGAGCACGTACTCACGTGCTCGTGTAAAAAGCAAAAAATAAAAAATGAAAAAAAAATCTGTTTGCGCAGTCGACAGGATTCGAACCTGTGTGGGGAGACCCCAATGGATTTCTAGTCTATCGCCTCAACCACTCGGCCACGACTGCGGGACGAGTAGGGGGCTCTGAGATGTGGTAGTAACTCAAGAGCTGGAGATGTCATAGACCAAACGTTGCATGTAGCCGCTCAACGTCTATACAGGAGAGGGCGCTGCGGTCAAATGCGTATATAATCGCGTTAAACTTTGCATGCATTGGCTCAACGTTTATAGACGAGAGGGCGCTGCGGTCAAATGCTCAAATGCGTATATAACCACGTTCCATACCACACATTCTCTTTCTGACATGGATGAAAACGAATGAAAGGCTCGGCATGCTGCGACTCAGCGTCTACAGAGACAAGCACCACCAGAGCTTCGCCCCAATCAACATCATTCACCACGTGAGATCGTCAATTTTTTAATAAAGCTGTGGAAATAGGAACAAGTCTAAAGAAAATGCAGATGTCCTTAGAGGATTGCGACCTTGGGAAGTCCCGGACGGCTGTGATTTTGTCGGGTTCTGGCTGTATGCCATGTCTATCTACTAAGTGACCCAGAATCCAGATTTGGCGACTGCCGAAGCGACATTTTTCTGAGCTAAGTTGAAGGTTTGCCGAGAAACTTGAGCCATGTGTTGCAGGTGTGATGTGAATGATGAGGAGAATATGATCACGTCGTCCAGGTAGCATAGACAAGTAGTTCACTTGAGGCCTGCTAGGAGACGATCCATCATGCGCTCGAAGGTCGCCGGAGCGTTGCACAGTCCGAATGACATGACTGAATTCGCACAGGTCATCTGGAGTAATAAATGCAGTTTCTTTCTCTGTCAGCTTCATCGACACTGAACTGCCAATATCCTGTGCGAAGATCAATTGAAGAAAGGTATCGGCGCCATGAAGACAGTCCAATGTATCGTCCATTCATAATAAAAAAATACACGTTTTCTTTTGTGTGTGTGTGGCGACGATAGTCAGCACAGAAACGCCAAGATCCTTCTTTTTAGAGCGCAGCTCTTAGGCGCCCGTTTCCGGCTTGAGCGGCGTCGCCGTCGCCGTAACCGCGCGTTGCACGCAACTCTGGGTGCATGCAACCAAGGTTGCATGCAACCCAGGTTGCATGCAACTCAAGTTGCATGCAACTCAAGTTGCATGTCGCCGCAATTACGCGTTGCAAGCAACTCAGGTTGCATGTAACGTGGGTTGCATGCAACTCAGCGTTGCCTGTCGCCGCAACCACGCGTCGCAGGCAACTCAGGGTTGCATGCAACGTCAGTTGCATGCAACGTCAGTTGCTTGCAACTCAACGTTGCATGTTCATTGCAACCACGCGTTGCAGGCAACTCAGGTTGCGTGCAATGTTAGTTTCATGCAACTCACGTTACACGTTAACGTTGCATGCAACCTAATGTTGCATGTCGCCGTAACCACGTGTTGCATACCGCTCAGGTTGCATGCAGCCTGAGTTGCATGCAACCTGAGTTGCTAACAACCCACCGAAGTCACGTGATCCCCAGGTCACGTGACCCCCAGATCCCGTGGCCCTCCAGGTCACATGACCCCCTTCCCGAGGTCACTGGAACCCCCCCCGAGATCACGTGACCCTTCCCCCGTGCCTTCCCCTCCTCCTCAAGAGCTGCGCTCTGATTCGGCGTCACAGGGAGTTGTAAACGGCTTTAATTTTTTAACCAAAATTACCGGGGAGAACCTTGGGCTGTAAGATGGCTGAACAATGGCTTTTGAGATTCTTTTCTAGACTTCTGTGTACATCATTTTAATTTGACGCCGTTCGCTCGCTGACACACGGTACCGTCCGTGGTGAACGGTAGGCTCATTGCCAGGTTCAATGCTGTGAGAAGACGCCTTGCACTTCTTCATGTACTGCTTGAAGTGAATCTTTTCTTGAACTGTCCAAGGTACGGTCTATTATAGTCGTAACGTGATTAGCTTGAGGTGATAGTGGTGGACATGGAAAATCGACTGAAAGCGGAACATCGACAACGGCAGATAAAGTAGCTTCGTACAACTCCCTTGCACGAAGCTACTTTGTCTGCCGTAGTCGATGATCCGCTTTCAGTTAATGCCAAATATATTACGCTTGGGGTGTCTGCAGTCTGTGACCAATATTGGTGAACCATAGGGAACTGATCGAGTAAGAGATTGAAACAATAGAAGGTGGAAGAGTGAACTAGGTGTTTGTCTAAAAGAGTATCTAGGTCTGACATAACGATGTAATCTCCGTTTAGCAGGAGCGTACTGGCGGATACCTTGATAGAGGCAGCAGTAACCTGTTGAATCTTACAGAAGTCTGCACAAAATAATCGTGTCTCCGTTATTTCGGTTGTGTCGTATAGGTCGGCGACATCATGTTCAATCTTTCCTCGGGCACAGTCGGTTAATTCTGCGTGACGAGAAATGAAGTCTTAACTCAAAATTATCTCATGGGGTCAATAACAGATTACGGTAGAGAGTACTGCAATTGTTCGGTCACAAAAGGTGATACGGGCCTTGCACATACCCACTGATAAAATCAAGGTTCCAGTCGCACCACGTAGTACTTGGGCATCTGGCGGCGTAACCGATTTCTTCAAGCTACATCGAATGTCTTCACGGATGACAGATATCGCAGCACCTGTGTTGAGTAGAGCGTGTATGTAAAGACCCTGGAGGTTAATGAGCAAATGGTTCTGTGTTCTTGTCGACGTATCTTGCAGAGGATTTGTGGTTCGGGACATTAATGCAGCTTCACCTCCTCAAGCTGCGGGCTCTTGTTCTCCTAAAGGTGTTGTGGACGGAATTCCGGCATCGAGCGACAGGGAACAGGCGACAAGGACTGGCGGTGGCGTGGAGACAGAGAGCGAGAGAAACGGGGAACTTCGTGCAGGGATGGACCATCTACCAGAGGACGGGAAGTGTAGACTGGGTTGTAAAATTTGTTGTAATGGTGTTCATGGTTGCTTGATGGAAATTGTGCTGGCCGATCAGTTCGGTCGCGAAAGTAGCGAGCAATATGACCAACATCTTCGCAGTGGAAGCATGTTGGCTTGTTTTCAGGGGTTCTCCATGCTGCCGGGTCTTGACGTGCGCGATTAGGGTCGCGGTAAGAGTTGTTTACCGAGTTGTTATGTTGCGGGTTATTCTCTGGTGGTGGTCGGGATTGCGGTCGTTCCCAGGCAGCACAGACACGTTGAACAGACGTCTAAAGAACGTAGATGAC
This sequence comes from Ixodes ricinus, assembly GCA_037355805.1. Lineage (NCBI taxonomy): Eukaryota > Metazoa > Arthropoda > Arachnida > Ixodida > Ixodidae > Ixodes > Ixodes ricinus. The sequence goes on from JAZHYW010016450.1 coordinate 11,805, forward strand.
GTCAGGAACAACATGTCGAAAGAACGTCCATAGTCTGAACGTCCGGTCCCTTTGACGTAATATGGAAAGGCTAAGGTCTGGAAAAAAGCATCGATTTCACGTCGACATAACGTCCCACTTAACGACCTTACAACGTCGAGTGCACGTCTGAATTGGGCGGGAAGTCAAGTGATAATGTTATATTAACATTGACGCAACGTCCCATTTAACGACCATAAAACGTCGAGTATACATCTAAACTGAACGTAATGTCAATTGAGAACGTCATATTGTCACGAACGGAGGTGACACGAAGACGAGCAGTGAACTCAAAAATAACGGTTTAATAGGCGAACTTGTGCCAACCAAAAATAAGTAAAGAACGAAAGAGCGTCGAGGCAGCAGAAAAGCAGGCGGCGATTCGGCGGCGACAACAGAGAGCACGAGCGAGACTGACTCGACAAGGTCGCGGGCAGCTGCTTATCTAGAGTGCGTCGTTATCTCGAAAGTTCGGCAAAGAAAGTTCGAGCGTCGCGCGCTCGGGGCGAGGATGAACTGGCACTTTCGAGAACAACAAAGCAAAGGGAAAGTTACAATTAGTGCGAGAATGAATGAGAATCTTCTAGAAGACCGTGACCGAGCGTTGCTTTCTCGGCTCTGCGGGCGGCATTATCCCCCCTTTTAAAAGTGCATCGTCCCGATGCAACGTGAAAGGAAAACAGAAATGGCTAAAAAATTTACGGTGAAACGAAATAAACATGCAGTATCGCAATCCTATCGTGCGTAGAACGGCTTGAGTCGAACGACGTGGACGACTTCGGGTCGTGGCTGGCGGCGTCCTGATGGTCGGGTTCCGTCGGGGAGCACCTCGTAGTTCAAGTCCCCAAGGCGGCGGATGACCTTGTAGGGTCCGAAGTAGCGTTTTAACAGTTTTTCGCTGAGTCCGCGGCGGCGAATGGGCGTCCACACCCACACCCTGTCTCCGGGCTGGAACTCCACGTCGCGGCGACGAAGGTTGTACCGGCCAGCGTCCACACGTTGCTGGTCCTTTATTCGAAGACGGGCTAGCTGGCGTACTTCTTCTGCTCGTTGGGTGACCAGCTGGGCGTCGTCGGTGCTGTCGTCCGTCGGGTCGTGGGGCAGCATGGCGTCGAGCATCGTCGTCACCTTTCTGCCGTGCACCAGCTGAAAAGGTGTAATGCCGGTAGTTTCTTGAATCGCCGTATTGTACGCGAACGTGACGTAGGGCAACACTTCATCCCACGTCTTGTGTTCCACGTCCACGTATATCGAAATCATGTCGGCGATGGTCTTGTTTAGTCGCTCCGTCAGCCCGTTGGTCTGCGGGTGGTATGCCGTGGTCCGGCGGTGGTCGGTGTGGCTCAGGCGGAGTATCTCTTGTGTCAGTTGCGCCATGAACGAGGATCCTCGGTCCGTAATCAGGACTTGGGAGCGCCGTGTCGGAGGACGATAGACTCCACGAAGAACTTGGCTACTTCCACGGCGGTCCCCGAGGGAGTGCTTTTGTCTCGGCGTACCTGGTGAGATAGTCAGTTGCCACGATTATCCAACGGTTTCCCTGCGTCGACGGCGGGAAAGGTCCGAGAAGATCCATTCCAATCTGCTGGAATGGTGCAGTCGGGGGCGCGATCGGTTGCAGGAGACCTGCCGGCTTCGTCGGTGGTGTCTTGCGTCGTTGACATTCGTGGCACGAACGGACGTAGAGGTGGACAGTCTTCGGGAGCTTGGGCCAGTAGTATTTTTCTCGGATCCGTGCAAGAGTTCTACTGTAGCCAAGGTGACCAGATGTTGGGTCGTCGTGGCAGGCTTGGAAGATCTCTTCTCGAAGACTAGCAGGAATCACCAGGAGCCACGTCGAGTTGTTGTCCCCGAAGTTCTCTTTATAGAGGATACCCCTCCGGACGGCGAATCTTGGCAGGTCGCGTGAGAAGACTCGGGGAATCGTACCCCTCGTCCCTCCAAATGGTCGATCAATGCGCGCAGTTCAGGATCGTCCCGCTGGAGCGCTGCCATACCGTGAACGCTCACTGCCCCAAGAAAGTGATCGTCGTCGTCGTCGTCTTTGGCACAGCCGGTAGCTGACTCGACGGGGGCTCTGGACAGGCAGTCGGCGTCGCTGTGTTTTTGGCCTGACCTGTAGACCACGGTCACGTCGTACTCTTGCAGTCGTAGGCTCCACCGAGCGAGGCGTCCCGATGGGTCCTTCAGGCTCGCTAACCAACACAGCGAGTGGTGGTCGGTGACCACCCGAAAAGGACTCCCGTACAAGTACGGGCGGAATTTCGTGATGGCCCAGACGACGGCCAGACATTCCTTCTCGGTTGTCGAGTAATTGCGTTCCGCGTTTGACAGCGTCCGGCTAGCGTATGCGATCACGCGCTCCGCACCGTCTTGTCGTTGGACCAGTACCGCTCCGAGTCCTGTATTACTGGCGTCCGTGTGAACTTCCGTTTCGGCTGATTGGTCGAAGTGGCCGAGAATCGGTGGTGACTGGAGCCGCCGCTTCAGTTCGTCGAATGCCTGTTGTTGTTCTCCACCCCATTCGAAGTTCACGGCGTCTTTCGTAAGGTGCGTGAGCGGCGCAGAAAGCTTGGCGAAATCCTGAACGAATCGCCGGTAGTATGCGCAAAGTCCAAGGAATCTTCGGACGGCCTTTTTGTCGGTGGGCGGCGGAAAGGCAGCTACGGCGCGAGTTTTCTCAGGGTCAGGACTTACACCTTCGTTGCTCACAACGTGGCCCAGGAACTTCAGTTCGCCGTAGGCAAACCGGCACTTCGTCGGCTTCAGGGTGAGTCCTGCGGTCCTGATAGCCTCAAGAACGGCTCGAAGGCGTCGCAAATGCTCGTCGAAGTTGGCCGAGAATACCACGACGTCGTCGAGGTAAACGAGACATGTCTGCCACTTGAGGCCTGCCAGGACGGTGTCCATGACACGTTGGAACGTTGCCGGCGCTGTGCAGAGTCCGAAGGGCATCACCTTGAACTCATACAGTCCGTCGGGCGTGACGAAGGCAGTCTTTTCTCGGTCCCGTTCGTCGACTTCGATCTGCCAGTAGCCACTCTTAAGGTCCATCGACGAAAAGTATCGGGAGTGGCGCAGCCGGTCCAGCGTGTCGTCGATGCGGGGGAGCGGATACACGTCTTTCTTCGTCACCGCATTGAGCCGCCGGTAGTCAACGCAGAATCGAAGCGTTCCGTCCTTCTTCTTCACCAGTACAACTGGAGAGGCCCACGGGCTGCTCGAAGGCTGAATAATGTCGTCGTTCAGCATCTCTTGCACCTGTTCCTGAATGGCCTCTCGTTCCTTTGGGGAGACCCGGTACGGCGGCCGATGCACAGGGAGCGCGTCCTCGTTGGTAATGATGCGGTGTTTAGCAACTGTTGTCTGGCGCACCCTCGACGTCGTCGCAAAGCAGTCGCCGAACTCGGCGAGGAGGTCTCCGAGCTGTCGTCGTTCCGTGGCGCTGAGCTTGGGGTTAACGTCGAGCTGCGGCGGCGGTGTACTGTGCGGCTGACACGGCGAGGGCTCTTCGGAGATCGCGGCGATTTCGGCGTCGGCCCGGAGTTCTTCGACGTGTCCTACAGCGGCACCTTTCGTGAGGTGCTGCGCCTCCGGTCGAAAGTTCGTCACGAGGACCACAGAACGTCCATCCTGCAGCTCCGCTATGCCCCTTGCGACGCCTATTCCTCTTCCGAGAAGCAGTTGGACATTGCCTTCTAGAAGGACTTTCCCGCGGGCAACTGCATCGGTCACGACGGGCACAAGAACACTCGACCGTGGCGGCAGGTTCACGTGGTCCGCAATGACTCGGACGGCGGCTGGCGTCGTTTTGTATCCCTCCGCGGCAGGCGTCGTTTTGGATCCCTCCGGAGGTAGAACGGGCTTTCGCAGCGTCAACCTGTTTGCTCCAAGGTCGATCACGGCACCGTACTCACAGAGGAAGTCCATGCCAAGGATGACGTCTCTCGAACAGTCCTTGAGGACGACGAATTTCACAGGGCAGGTCTCTCCGTGGATGTCCACGCGCGCAGTACACCTTCCCACTGGTGTGATGAGATGTCCGCCGGCGGTTCGTATTTTCGGGCCATCCCACGGCGTCATCACTTTCCGAAGGCGGCGAGAGAGCTTCCCACTTAAAACGGAATAGTCTGCTCCGGTGTCGACGAGTGCCTTCGCGTCGTGGCCGTCGATGGTAACGTCGAGGTTATTCGACACCGTCGCAGAACCGTCGTTCCTATCCGTCTCGTCGCTAGTGTGGGAGCCCTCCGACGTTTGTGGAGGATATTGGCGTCGTTCGTCATCGGCAATACCACCTCCCGGTATTGCCGCACTCAGTTTTCCCGGCGAGGCAGGGGGGACAGGCTTTCTCGGCGGGACCTACGATGGGGCGATGCAGGGCGGTGGGGTGACGGCGATCGGAAACTGCGACGGGTAGACGGTCCCGGGGATGGCGACCGGCGGAGGTATTCGTCGATGTCCTGGGGTCGCTCGCCGTAGCGTGGGCGCGGGTCGTCGGGGTGGAAGCCGCGTAGCCCCAGCTGTCGGTACGGGCAACGACGGTAGACATGGTTGGCTTCCCCGCAATGGTAACAAAGCGGGCGTCGGTCAGCCGTTCGCCAAACGTCGGTCTTTCTCAGCGAGGGTCGCTCTGGGCGGACGTACTGCCGTTCTTCGCGTCGTTGGGAGTACTGCGGCGCTGGAGGATCACGGCGTGGTGGCGTCGCAGCTTGGCGGGGAGCTTGCGGCTGTCGTCTGGCTATGGCGGCGTAGGTCAGCGTCGGTTCCTCGGGAGCGGGCACGTCGACTGGTGGTTCAGGCTGCAAGGCCCGCTGTACCTCGTCGCGTACGATCTCGGCGACTGACAGCGACGCCGGACGCTCAGCAGCGGGGAGCAGCTTTCGGAGCTCCTCTCGGACGACGTCTCGGATGATGTCGCGAAGCTCGTCGGCACCAGCGCTGAACTCTGAGCGGGTCGAGGCCAAAGTGGAGACGTTGCTGAGCCGATGGTAGTGGCTCGCTCGGGCCATTAACGCCCGCTCGATGTTTGTTGCTTCGGCAACAAATTCTTCGACGGTCGTCGGGGGTTGCGAATAAGTCCGCCGAAGATTTCGCTTTTCACGCCCCTCATAAGGAAGCGTAATTTCTTCTCGTCGGTAGCTTGCGGGTCGGCGCGGCTGCTCAGGCGGAGGATGTCTTCAACGAAACTGGTGACCGTTTCGTTGGGGCCTTGAGTCCTCGCCTGGAGAAGGTCTTCGGCCCGCTGCCTACGATGCTGATTCATGAACGCCCGCTTCAGCTCGGTGACGCAGGCGTCCCACGACGTGAGCGCAGCCTCGTGGTTCTCGAACCAGTGCCTCGCAGTACCCTCCAACGAAAAGTAGAGGTTCTGCAGGTACTGCTCGGCGGTCCATCCGTTATGGCGTGCCACGCGCTCGTAGTGATGGATCCAGTCCTCGACGTCCTCGTGGATCTCCCCGTGGAAAGGCGTCGGAGTCCGAGGGGCGACGGGCAGGTAAACGACGGGTGGAGCGGTCATCGTCGTGGCCTTCTTCTACCCCGCACCTCCACCAGAAATGTCACGAACGGAGGTGACACGAAGACGAGCAGTGAACTCAAAAATAACGGTTTAATAGGCGAACTTGTGCCAACCAAAAATAAGTAAAGAACGAAAGAGCGTCGAGGTAGCAGAAAAGCAGGCGGCGATTCGGCGGCGACAACAGAGAGCACGAGCGAGACTGACTCGACAAGGTCGCGGGCAGCTGCTTATCTAGAGTGCGTCGTTATCTCGAAAGTTCGGCAAAGAAAGTTCGAGCGTCGCGCGCTCGGGGCGAGGATGAACTGGCACTTTCGAGAACAACAAAGCAAAGGGAAAGTTACAATTAGTGCGAGAATGAATGAGAATCTTCTAGAAGACCGTGACCGAGCGTTGCTTTCTCGGCTCTGTGGGCGGCAATATTAACGATATCATAACGTCCCATTTACCGACACAAAATTTCGAGCACAAGTCTGTGATAACGTTATGTCAACGTTGAAATAACGTCCAATTTAACGACCATAAGACGTCGAGCATACGTCGAGACTGAACGGGATGTCAATTGATAACGGTTTCGACCTGGGTCACCGTGGAACAATGGAGTCAACCGGATCTGGCTTCGTTGCTCGAGGGTATGTTGTCGAAACTATGTATATTCGGACGGAATAGACCATTTGCTGAAACCCGCAAGCACCCCGGCCCGCACTCGAGGAATCATGGGAACGGTGTTCCTTCAGCTCCCTAGTTATCGGCAATTTCGGCCACTTCCATGGTTACACAGTTTTGGGTGTAATTCGGAGTCACCCTAAACAAGCGTCCTATAGTGCCCGAGGACCTGTCATATCACTTTTAAGGTTTCTCGTCAATGACAGCGTTTTCGATACTGTGCATGCTGTCCACCCTTCAACCTGGCTCAGCTGCAGAAATCTCTTACATTATTATCATTCTCTTACAGCTTCAAAGACGCTGATATTAAGTTAGAAACGCTAAAAATGCGATAAACAGCCCCGCTGACTCCGAGCTAAATCCTGGTTTTTTTTGTGAATTCTCGGTTTTTTAAGCAATTCTTGCTAAAACAACAATCTCGAGAATGATAATATTGTAAGAGATTTCTGCAGCTCAGCCAGGTTGAAAGGTGGATTGCATGCACAGTATGTAAAATGTCTGACAATTGATGAGAAATTTTAAAATTGATATGACAGCACCTTGGGCTTTATAAGGCGCTTGTTCCAGTGTGATCAAGGTGTTCGCTCAGACATTGTTGGGACGTCTCGCGCTCAACGTTCAAAGAAACTCACGAAAGAAAAAAACGTAAAAGTGACGTCGAATAATGTCGATGACGTCAAGGTGTTCCTCGAGGACATTGTTGGTACGTCTCGTGCTCCAGGTTCAAAGAACTTCCCGGAGAAAACGTAGAACTGACGTCTATTATTGCCAATGACGTCAAGGTGTTGCTCAGACATTGTGGAAACGTCTCGCGCTCAACGTTCGAAGAACCTCCCGAAAGAACGTAGAACTGACGTAGAATAATATCGATGACGTCAACGTGTTGCTCAGGACACTGTTGGGACATCTCGTGCTCGACGTTCAAATAACTACCCGGAGAAAACGTAGAACTGACGTCGATTAATGTCGAAGACGTCGAGGTGTTGCTCAAGACATTGTTATGACGTCTCGTGCTCGACGTTTAAAGAACTTCTCATACAAGACGTCGAACAGACGTCGATTACTGTTGAAGACGTCGAGGTGAAGCTTATGACGTTGTCACTACGTCACGTGTTTGACGTTGTCGGAACCTCTCATGTGGACGTACCAATTCCGTCGATAAAAAGTTTGTTAAAGACTTCGACCTCGCCCAACGTCTAGGACCTTATTTCGACGTCATCTCGACGTCTTGTGCTGCCTGGGTTGGTTGGTCTGAAAGAAGCCCTATTCATTTTCTTGTCGAATATAACGCTTTGGAGGACGGATATTGAAAGGGCTTGTACCGAATCGGTCACGGAACAGACAGAAGCTTCGGCCGGCATCATTACTTCGCTCTTGGTGAACAATTTTAGTTGTCTGGTTTGTAGTGAAACAAGTGTCCACATACGAAGATGGTGCGGTCGTGTTGGGTAGACAGGCAAGGCGGTGAGCGATGCGGCGACTTTTGCCTCTTCGAGGCGTCAGGCATTCGCGTATAGCCTGGTCAACCCTTGTGCAGTCCTTAATAATGAGGAGTTGGAACGCGTCATGAGCGATTCCTTTCAGGATGTGGGAGACTCGCTCAAAGTCAGGAATCTCGGGGTTGGCTTTTCGATACAGAGGGAGGATGTGTTGAATATAGCTCATGAAGGATACGGTAGATGTCTGGGCGCGTGAGGCTAGCTTTCTTATGGCCACAACCTTCCGGCCAGTTCGACGGCCGAAGAGGTCATTCAGCTTAGTCTTGCACATATTCCATGATGTGATATGCTCCTCGTGGGTGAGGGATTATACGAGAGCCGTGTCCTTTAAATAGAATAATACATTGGCCAACATTATGGTGTTGTGCCACCTGTTGTGAGTGCTTAAGCGCTCATAAAGGTCGATCCCGTCCTCGACTTCTTGGTCACCGGTGAAGGAGCCTGGGTCCCGGGATTGAGCGATAACGATCGGCGGTTGCGGTTCGTCAACAGGCATGGTTATGGTCGGAGGGTCGAAGCAGGTGACTGTGAAGTTCCAGGACTAGGGAAGATATAGGATGGGGAACGCACCTCCACCAAAGTATTATGTGAATAAAACTTATATGTTAAAAGAGTGACAAGTAAGATGGTGTAAGACAAAATGTCCTGGTCCTTCTCTCCTTTTTTGACTGACTGCCTCTTCTTTTTTACCGTATCAATATCTTTTAGCAAGTTATAAGGCAAAACAGTATAAAATTAACGAAAGGGTCGGAACTTGTAACAAAGTCCTATAAATCCAGTTTCGGTCAAGATAATCGACAAAAGTATGCAAGAGTTACTAAATGCCTGCTTCATAAATTATTTAAACTACAACTCCAGTTACTTTTCCAGCAAAATATATTGAGAAGTGCCTGCTTCATAGAAGTATTTAAACTAATACTCAAGTTACTTTCCCACCAAAATATATTGAGTAGAGTACAAATACTTAGAAACTTAGTTCAATTACTTTTCGAAGATACTTCCGTCTTTGCGTAATTTGTATAGACTTCAGTGACACGAAAATTCTTTATCAGGAAGCAACGGATCAGCGACCCCGGAAGTGTATTTTACGGGGGGGGGGGGGGGGGGGGGCTAGCGGTCGAAATAAGGGGGGGGAGAAAGGAAATAAAAAATTTAAAATTGAAAAAAAATATTATTAACATTTTACAGTTTGTAGAAGATTTATTATCACTATCTATACCGTGTGTCTATACATTCATCCAAAATTCCTGTCACGAAGCAATGAGATGTTGACACAATCTGATTCTATAGTAGTAATAGCTATACGGCGGCATCGATCTTAGGTGTCGATGTAAGATGCACTGGAAAATCGGGCGCCTGCACGTAGAAAGCTGGCATTTTCAGCAAAGGTGTATTTTAATCGTGGACGCATTCCTGTGAAATTTCTTGGCGCAGCTTCGCTCCTGTAGATAGTTATAACAATGCATTCCTGAAATTAAAAAAAAAAAATTAACACCGGTGGATGCGGTCGTTCTTCGGTGCTAAACCTTTACTGGCGATGCCCTTTTTTATTTCAGCATGTTTCCTGTTTTTATGGTCGTCTTTGAAAAGAGGGTAAAACCAGTCATGGGCACGTTACTGCTAAAATGTAAAAGTGTTACAGTTACAGTTAATCAAGGAAAAAAGTAACCCTGCTACAATTACAGTTACAAAATTTAAAGAGTAACTTGTTACAGTTCCATTTACTTCGCTAAAGTAAAGCCGTTACTTTGTCGTCACATTATAAAAATATTTTAAAAAATTCAAAAGGAACCTTCCTTAATATGCATTTAATTTAACATAGATTTTTCGTAAGACATTGTGTTGTTCACGGTAGTGAATCTGAGTTTTTGAGAAACTAAGATTTTCCTTATAACCAATATTGACATGTTTGATACTTCCTAATTCAATTTTTACCATGAATTGCTCTCTGAACGGGTAAATCCACTATATGATAAAGCATTTATGGTTATTTGACAAAATTAACAGGCGACTTTGGTTTTTCAAAGATCCATAAAGAACTTAAAAATTAAGCGCATCCACCATAAGGTATACACGAATACAACAGCACGCGTCTAGATCTCGGGTATATCCAATCATGCTGCAAGTTTATACAATCGGTCAGTTCTAACTTCGGATTTCTTTTGTGAGGCGAAATGGGACGGAAGCAACAAACATCGTGCATATGTCAAGTCAATAATAATATCAGTCATACCTTGCAATCAGCTTTGTAGATGTGCCACTTCCAATCTACCTCGTCGGTCAAATCATTTTCTATTGCGTGCGCACAATCTTTCATGAAACACGAAGCTTCTCTTGAAAACTTGGAGTGCAATGTAGCGGCAACATTCCTTCGTCAAACCCACTGAACACGGCAGCGGTGCAAGAGAAGCACTGATCGAGGTACAAACGACCACTGCGTGTACAATTTCAAACGGCTTTTGCGATCTTTTTTTCGCCACTTCCTAACCAGATCGGACACGTTTGCGCTCCTCCATCTCACCACCCCAACTAGAAGAGACCACCCGGAAAGCCCACGACGTAAATATCCACAAATCAAGTGATGACAAGTGCCTCTGGTCCCGGCGGCCTTTCAATTTCAAGAAAACACACAAACTAGCAGAGCGACACAGACGGTTCGAGCGAATACTCTTTCTCAAGTGACGGGACACGGGACCCGAGAAGCAGAGCAATGGTGTGTGTGTATGGGGTACAACAAGTGGGCGACAGGAGGCAAGGCCGGTAATTGGGTTGCGAAAAAAGGGGAGAGGAGAGCAGATGGGCCAAAAGCCGAGACCCCGCAAGAGTGCATCTGGGAGTTAGACGATTCAAACTAGAGGGCACGGAACCGTGTGCTTTGCGGCAAAAGACGAGGTTTAGAAAATCGGTTGTCCCGTAGGCCTGCGGGCGTTTGGGGCGACAATCACCAAGAACTGTCCTCCGCGAAAAGCATTTGCTTCCTCCGCCGGATGAAGAAAAGAGAAACACTTTAGAGATGCCGCGCTTTGTCGGTGATACGGCGGGTACGGACACAAACGTCCCCATCATCCCAGTTGGCGAAACCATGCTTGGCAAAATTTAGCTAATTTTTATTTTTATTTTCTCTCGAGCTCCAGACGGTTTCTGCAGCAGTCTTTGCTGTGCTCTTTCCGTATTAGGACTTCGGACTCTCTCATGAGTTGCGAGACGATTTGGCGGTCGTGTTTGCAATATTTTTGCACATAAATTTGAGAAGTAACAGTAACGACGTTACTCTTTACAGTTACTTTCGAAAAATAGTACCCCTGTTACAGTTACGTTATTTCACTAAGCAGACGAGTTACAGTTACAAGTTACTGAAAAAAGTAGCTAGTTACCGGTAACGTGTTACTAGTAACTATAGTCTACTGCCCAAGACTGGGTAAAACCGTCTGGGTGTATAATAGGGTGCCCGCCTGAACATAGCACGGTGGCTCGCCATGAATTAAATGGTGTTTCGAAAACCAGACACAGAAATACAGGCGAGAATGCCACGATTGTTTTATGCCTCTGACGACCACCGTGAAAGCGGCGCTTCAACAGAGACCACAGTGCAATCTCTCCCTTGACAAACTGTGCCCTGCTAAGGCCTCCTCTGCCTTGGTAGTTGGGATACTTAATCGCTCAGCTGCTACATCTGTAGGCATGCAGTGCCTCGTCAATAGACCGATCTCAGCGTTCGGCGCATGCGTGGCGCGCCATAACTTTAGTTCACAGGAGGCAAAGGCAATGCCGAGAGGCTCATTCTGTCTGTGCTCCCACGCGCAGAGCTCCAGTGGTGTCGCGCATGCAGAAAGACTAGTTCCTCGATGCATGGGCAGCGGTGGCGTAGTCAAACTGGCTGGTGAGATGGGCTTTCGTTTCGCGCAGACCATCTCCCCGCCTCGCGCTTCGGCTCCAGAAGCAATTAAACGACCCTCGTGGTTGTTCAGACCGCCAAAACAAGAACCACTAAAAAATCGCAGCCGCAAAAAAGAAAAAAAAATCTAGAAGAAATTCTTGAGTTCCTTGGGAAACGTCACGGCTGAAAATGTAAGCAAAACGAAGAAGCCGGCTGGCTGGGTGGACAAAAACAGTGCGCTGCGCGTTTCCCCGCAAGGCCAACCCGCGAGTGCCGTATGGGAGGACCCCAGGACAATGACCAAGTAGGGGAAGAGCGGAGATCTCCCTGACTGTGCTATGCAGGCCGCAGACACCGGCTTTTCTTTCTCTTTTTTCCCCCATTTTCTCGGAGATACCGCGCCGTTCGCGGTTTACTGACACTTTGCTTTACTTCATTTTTTTTTCTGGAATTTCGTGTGCGAAGGTTGTGCCGCAATTTGGTGGGAACCAGCCGAAACAAAATCAGAGCCATGTGCTTCCCCTTAGCCAAGTACGTGGCTAAGGGCAAGCCGCGTACCAATGGGAACACAGAGAGGAAAGGAGAGAGGTGCAGGCATAGTTCAGTAGGCCTTGAGCCAAACGCACGGGGGCTCAGCATATTGCCCAGCACCCCCTGGAAAATGTCAGCGGGGGCTCAAGCCCCCGTTGCCCCCCCCCCGGTTCCGGGGTCCCTGGGCAACCACAACAAAACCGCATTGCTATTCCATGCAGTATCAGTCGAAGAAGCAGCGTGACTGGTGGATGTTACGCGATGTTATTTTTCTAACAAACGAGCAATAAATTTCAAACGACCACACAATGTAAGCTTCACGTTGAACGAGATTTGCCTTCAGCTGCAGTGTGCTGTACAGTGTTTGCACTGGGTACTTTGCTTTCGGTGGAATTGATCTACGAGACCTGTGTGAGGAGATCTGTGCTTTGGAGGAACGATTGTGCAAAATGTTACATGTGTAAAACAAACAAAAACCTTTTACGGTTGAAACGTTTTTTTAGAACGGGGTCGCCCATGACCGCGTTTGCGGTGGAGGAAGCAAAAGTGCTACGCCAACTGTTCTGTAGATGCGCGGAGAGACGCTAGGACGAAACCTGGACGGTGGCAGTGGGGAGGCGAGGGAGCGTGTCCGCACAACGCGACCACGTGGGTATACGCGACGGCGGCTTCCGGAGGGGTGGGGGCGAGGAGGGAGAGCGTCGCGGGAGGGTACGTGGATCTAGCCGGAACGATGAGGAGCCGATGAGCGATTTTCCCCTTGACCACCTGGGATTTTCGGTACTGCGGAGGCCTACAGCGGGGAAGCAGGGGGAGGGGGGGGGAGAGAAAGAGAGAGCCCTGCCGTGACCGTGAGTAACAAACGACGGGGAAAGGAAGAGCAGTGCCTCTGCTGTAAAGTGGTGTTTTGCGTTCGTACATGAGCATTCCAAAAGGGGCACTAACACCTACCGCTGTAAAAAAAAAGTCACCTTATACCAATGCACCCAGAAACCGAGGGAGAGAAGGAGACAGGAGTGCACGGAATGGTCAGAATGACGAGACTTAGTTGTTGGAACGATACGTCGGTAGGCCTAAAGCTACCAGCCTATGTCTCCACTAAACTCGTCAAACCCGTTAGAACGAAGAACGCCGGTGTTTGGCTCTCGCATTCGAACGCGTTCGACGAGTGCAATGGAGACAATGACAGCTAGCTTTAGGTCTATTCATTAATCATTCGAACAAGAGCTCGGCAGTCTGACGTCCCCGCGCTCGCTCGTCTCCTCCTCTCCCTCAGTTTATCGGTTCATAGTCACATTCCTAAAAATCCCACCTTGTGGTTTTACAATGCGTAGCTTGAACGAGTCGATTTTCTAAGCGCCGTAGTCGCTATGTTCGGAGTTCAAGTTACAGAAATCTAAGATACCCCCCAAAAATGCGTGAACAACACAAGTCGGCAAGGGGATACGGAGAACAACCGCGGTCGTATCTTTCTTACGTCTGTCAACATCTTTATTTTTTCCTATACTTAGCTACATGACCGCGTTCAGTGAAGCATGCAACTTTGGATAAACTCTTCTTGCATTTTGAAAGCTCACCCTGCTCGCATCCTGCTTTCTACGCTATTTGTAAGAGTTCCTATCCTCACTAAAGGGTCGAGGTTTCACCGTTTTTGCCACAGGCGTCTGGCGCAGGCAGTGTTTCCGAAAGGGCTAGATTAGATAAAGAAAGTAACATTCTTGCCCTAGAAGGGTAAAACGTAAACAAACAAACAAACAAACAAACAAACAAACAAAAACACCCTATGTCTTTCTTTTTTTTATCCTTTCCTTTAGAGGTTCTCAAATGCGGTCCGCGAAGGCATTCAAGGGGCCGCGAAGCCCTACTGATCAGTCAAGTCCGGCAATAAGAGTTGCATTTGTTTATTCAGATTGAGATGAACCGTTTTAATTTTCGGGAAGGTTTTTGAGTGTGGATGTCAACGAGAGAAGTCTATTTCACACTAGCCCTTAGCTATATCCATTTATTAAATAATTGTCATAATTGATGCTTGAGAGCCACTGCTTTACTCATTTCAATCTATTGCTCTCTTCTTGTTTGCAATTGATTCAGCTTTGCTGTCGTGTGTGCCGATTCCTGTTCCTGTAAAGTATTCCAGCGACAATGTTTTTCAAAGACTAGAAAATGTTATTAGATTATGAGTACAAGGTACTGAAAAATATAATTACGATAAAGTAGCAAATAGTTTCGGTCAAATATGTTTGCAAGATACCAAATTACAACGAAAAGTATTTGAAATGCATTACCTTCAGTAGATCATTTGAGATAGGCAAGTGTTTGTATACAACTGGCATTATTTGTAAATAAAGCATAGTTTGGTCCTCTCAAAGTCTCGACTTTTGGTAATCGGCAAAACTTCCATATTCGCCAACAACCCTCAAAATCAACGCCCCTCAAAAAAAAAAAAACAAAACGAATTAGCGTTGTTTGTTTAATTACAAACGTATCAGAAAATGTTTTCTTCAATTTTTACACGCCGTCGTTTTGCCGATTCCTGCCTTTCCAGTTCGAAGGAACGCCCACCCACTTACATGCCTGTTCATCACGTTTCGTTGGCGTTTGGAAAACCGGTGAACAGTAAGTTTGCAATCCCATACGGGCTGCAGTACTTCATTGGGACACCGGAGAGCGCTATTTGCATTCAGAAATTGCTGTTCGCAGGACATGGTCGCGAGCATTTCCGCCGCGCCTGCTGAGCAGAAGAGCCGGAGACCCTCTCTAGAGCGCTTCCCGTTCCCGCCGCAAGAGGGCGGGCATGGAGCTGGAGACGCGAATTGGCACTCGTGCTTTGCGAGAGAGTATAGGTGCACTGTATAGCGTAGAGTGTAGATACGATATATAGCTTGCAGGAGACGTCATTGCACCACCATTCCCCATTCAACTCGCCGAGAGAAACGCGTTCGGTAGTAGGAAGTGTATGCTGCATATAAGGATAAGGATAAAGTTTATTTACAGGAGAATACAATGCAAAACAAGCCCGCTTAAGCGCAGAGCTCATGTATGCGGGGCAGGGCAGTGAATTTACTGGCCTCAATTTGTAGACATAAACGAAAAATTTGGAACATCACAATAATAAAACAAGAAACAATACAATCAAAAGGAAAAGTACAGACTTAGCTCGTGTTGAACCTTTTCAGCGATATAATTAAGTTGATCACATTTCAATATGTAATCACAAAGATCATCACCATAAGTACTATAACAAGCGGCAATGAACAAGGATACAGATGTTCACACAAAGTTTCATCGTTTAACTCATCGATCCTATAATTAGATCTGTTGGGAAAAATACCACTCTTTTATCTTTTTTTTTCCATCTGCTTCTTGGATGATAGGTTAGGAAGATCTGTAGGTATACAATTAAATATAGTAGGAACATAATACTGGCGTTGCCTTTTTCCATAGTTAGTATATATTTTTGAATATCATAGGTTTCTGTGTGTCGCCGCGATATTTTAGTCTGCTGCGTACTTTGAAATCCTTGAGAAAATATAAACTGCTTGAAACAACATGTTTTAAAATATTTTCATATGACAATATTCGACTGCATTCATTTTCTCATTATTTTCCTAAGTTTCATTTTTGATCAATATACTATATTATTGACACATCTATAAATAATTCTACCAATTGTTTCTTGTTTATGTTCCATTTAGTGATTCCTTATTGACATGTTCCATATATAGTGATTCATTATTGTATAACAGACACTCCCAACAATTGGTATACCTCGCGCATCAAATTGATGTCGCAACCACGTTTAAGTGCAAAGAGATGGCCTGAAGCAACACGAACCTTTTGTTTAACATGAACAACGTGATCACCCCAAGAAACATTTTCGTCAAAATGCAGTCCAAGATTATAAGCTGCTTTAACATTTCCCAATCTCCTGCATGAATTACACGAACTACAATCCCGAGCATGAAGAAATAGAGGGACATCAAATGTAACCTATTTATGCAGATTTCGACAGCACATCAGTTTAGTCTTATCGTAATTGACAGAAATATAGTTATTAGCAAATTAGCTCAATGTTTCAGCTATATCATCTTGAAAAATAATGGCAGCAATATTGTATTGATCGTGTTGTAGTATTAGTGCTGTGTCGTCCACGTATCGGAATAGTTCTGATTTTAGTTTCAGGTGAGCTATTTCATTCATGTATACGTTAAAGAGTAAAGGACCTATTGTAATCCTTGTAGAACACCGAACGTCATTTGAATTGGATCTTTTGTTTGACCGTTAATGTTCACCACTTGGTATCTCTTCATAAAGAGTTCTTAAAGGAATACTACAACGAAATTTCGGCACTCATTTTTTGGTATATATATGTTCAAGAAGAGCAGTATCACATGGAACATACCAATATCTTGTTAAAAAAAGTCTCGAAAAGCAATTTTAAAACGAATTAAACGATTAGCAAAGAGCACCTGGTGCATGTCGCTAACGCCTCGTTTGTAATGCTCGTCTAGGAACCTTGACAGCTAGTGACGGAGGTTGTCTCGCCTCCGGCCACAACGAGAGAAGGGGGAAGGAGGAACTCCCCTCTTCCCAAGAATCCCTTTTGTGTGTCGCAGAAGTCGCTATTGTCCCCCTACAAGATTATACAAGATTAACCCATCACTCAAAATTCGTACAAAAGCAGCCGCTTCGGTGGCTGGAACGACTAGGCCATCCTCTCGATGTCAGCCTCGCCGCAGCTTTGCTCGTCTCGAGACGACCTACGTCACGATTGCGTTGGATGTACATGCTATAAGCTGTGCCTTCTCCGAGCGCTTGCCAGAGTGGGCCGTTTATAACGAAAAATACAGCCACCAGGATCAAAATACAAACGTGCGATTGTCAATTACGGATATTGTGGATCATATTTAACCTATTTTTGAACACGACGGGAATATTTCAAATTTCGTTGAAGTATCCCTTCAAAAGCTGTATAAAATGGCTTCCTGAAACCAATTATATATAGCTTCTCTAGCATAATTGAATTATTTATGCTATAAATTATTCTGGAAATGTCGAGATAGAGTGCTTGAGCAATTTGATTATTATCTAGGCTGATAAATGATTTATAAATAATTTTTCATAAGCAACGTCATGTTTTTTTTCTTTGCGAAATTCATATTGCGATGAGTACATTAGAGAGGATCTGTCACAAAATAAGTATAACTTTCTTTAACTACTTTTCCGTGATATGTGTGATGGCTAAAAGTATGAATATTGGTCGATAATTTGTAATTTCTATTTTAGATTCATTCTTGTGCGCAGCCTGATGATGGACAATTTCATACCATCTGGTATTTTCCCGCTTTCAAAATGCCATAGCCAACGCTAAGTAACACAGCCTTTAATGCGCAAATATTGCAATAAATATATCGCACTCGTATCAGATCATATCCTGCTGGTTTCAACAAAGACATAGCGAAGATGACTTCCTTTACACTCTAAGTAATGCCTGCGCATCTAAGTTACCCGCAAAACATTCGAAGAGCCAATCTCTGCGATCTTCGAAATCAGCTCAGCGAGTGATGTGCGCGGAACATCTGTTTAGACCTTAAAATCAAGTCTGCGTTGCGGCATTGCAGTGCAAGCATGACGCTTGGCATTGCGTAATGCCACAGCGCAGACTTCATTTTTAGGTCCAAGCGGATGTTCCGCCTCATCATTCGCTGAGCTGATTTCCTCGATCGCAAAGTTTGGATCTTTGACTATATTCGCGGGTACATTTCTCTAGAGTGTAGGCAGGTGCCCCTCCGACATCAATGGTAAGTATGCTGAATTAAAATTAGTTATGGTCTCTCCCGTAGTCGTATTGTCTTTATTAATTTTCGTTTCCCAAACCCTGTACAGTGCTAACAAATGTATGGTTAAAATAGTTTCCAAGCTCTCGGAAGTCTGGTACTTCCGCAAAATGATTAATAATTGTTTCATCAATGTTTTGTTGAGCCGTCTGACCTGTTAATTGTCGTACGAGCTGCCAATTTCTTCTGGAATTACCTTTGCAACTTTAAATTCCTTCAGGTAATATTTCTTCATTGGTAGTCTTATCGTAACTGTTACCTTATTTCTCATTTGTTCGGAATTCTTCCTTCAGATGCAAATTGCCAGGATTCTGCTTTACATCTTTCCCATTTTTTGTCTTTAGAGTAGCATAGTTTCATCATATCTCTTATGATCCAAACATTTTAATTTTTTAATTTTTATATTTCCTTCCTTTTTTTGTTTTAGTTGGAGTAAACTTTTTTTTAGATGTATCGACTAGGTGGTGGTATACAGTAATATGATCATATTCTGCAAGGCGATTCCAATCGTTCGCCTGAATTAACATGTCAATATTTTTATTATCCAAAATGCATACAATCCACACTCTAAAAAAAAGTCCGTATGTTTGCTTTCCCGCACAACACTCGGAGAGCCAATCACCGTTGCGGTGATTGGCTCTCCGAGTGTTGTGCGGAAGCAGCACACGAGCTTTTTTGAGAGGAGGCAGCTGAGCGAATGATGATGCCGAAACATATGTTTAGACGAAAAAACGCAGTTTGAGTTGTGACATTAAGCAATGCAAGCGTGACGTTTTGCATTGCTTAATGTCACAACGCAGACTGCGTTTTTGGTCGACACATGTGTTTCGGCACCGTGATTCGCTGAGCTGCCTCTGTAAGTTGCGCTGATTGGCTCTCCGAGTGTTGTGCGGGAAAGCAGACGCACGGGCTTTTTTAGAGTGCATCCTCAGTCTCAAGGCTTTGAACGCATCCGTCATGCAGTAGTGTTCTTGACATGACACGAGGAAATCACCAGCAACTCTTTGTTTAATCACTCCGGATAATGTTTTAAATTCATTACTTCTCACTATGATGTGATCAATGCAGCTTCGCGGAATATGGTCTCCTAGGCATTCTTCTCGTGTATAGTCAGTGATAGTGTTTTGCAAACCAAATTCGGCTAATAAATGTAGGTATTCAGATGATTCATACCTATTTTGATTTTTACAGTCGATGTTAAAGTCACCCGCCAAAATCAAGCGGAAGTCATTATTGAACATTCTTAAGAAGCAGCCAGATTCCTCGCAAATGCCCAGTGCACAGATGCGCAATCCAGAAGCTACGCCCTCGGCATCAAGGACACCGCAATGGTAGCCGATGGGACATCGGTGCAAGCCACGTATACGCACAAATAAAAGAAAACAAAATGTGTGACCAGGAGGCTCAATAGCTCGACACCGGGGGCATCAGTAACAACATCGACAAACAAAAATACATTTTGTATAAAAACAAAAATAACAAGGCACACGAGGTCAACTTCTTCCACTCCTGGTTGGTTGCGCATAACACTGTCCCCGAGGGAATGCCCCGTCGCAGAGCCCACGCAGATACTATTATCGCGGCTATCGGGAGTGCTTTGTCACCGTCCCGGAGGTCACAAGGCGCGCCTTAGCGCCTGGATTCATCCGAAAACGCTTCATTATTCCTCCCGAAATGAGAGGCCGATAGCCATCACGCACGCGCGACAGTTTCCTGGGCGGAAAAAGGCGGCCCGCGGCGCCGTGTCGGGCCGCGCCGGCGGACCTCGGGATTAATGTTTTTCCGTCTGAGCGTCTTCCCCGCCAAGAGGCGGATCGACGAAAGCCGGATAGATGGCGACCAACCAATCCGAGGCTCGTGGGGATCAGCCGAACGCGTGGAATGCCTGCGCGAGTTCTCTTTCGGCGACGCTTACGCCGAGCCATTATCCCCGTATTTGTAGCCGCTTGGGTCCAACGGCATTCGTTGAAGCATGTGGTACCCGTGGACTTAATTTTTTGTATCGGGTAATAACATCAGCATATATTGCTCGGTATGTGGGCTCAAGGCACGCGCATCATTTGTATGGCGTCTCAACAAAATCAGTGTTTCTATGGTTTCGAATCTCTCGCCGAGGCTATAACCCATACGCACGTTGGTCCCGAAAGCACGCTGAAAACTTGCAGATGCGCAAGTATAGGCTGTATTGGATATCCGTTAAAAACTTTCTTTCCCCTGTAGGCTGAGGTAGCCACGGCTGCCGTCTTGCGACGTTTCCGATCCGTGTGGCCAAGAAACTGTGAGTATGGCTCGTGGCACCGACTGATGCGACTAGTCCCCTGTGCACGTTGAACGTCTCATCGCGTGCTTCGCCCGCGTCACGCGAGTGCCAGCGCTGTCCAGTTTGCTTGGCTCCTTCGATAGATGAGCTAGGCCAGCCATCTCGTCTATCGAAGGATGCCAAGCTGGGTTGCTTCATTCTCTGATATAGGCTTCTGATCCGCGGTGCAGTAATGTCTACATAATTTTTTGTCGTATATGATATTCCTATGACGTGTGGCTTTTCTTATGTTGGGCAGTCTGGGCGTTGTGTTAATGAAAGGCTCCTAGATCACAAAATGGCAGTGCTATCAAGGTCGCCCAATTCTGAAACAGTCAAGCATCTAGATAAGTGTAACAATTACGTTCCCGAGTGAAAATTGACAGAGACAGTTTGAAAAAAATTGGATCCGTTTAAACGTGTCATGAAGGAAACAATTAGGATTACGTCAGCAGCGAATCGTGTTAGCTTTCCTTCGGTTGTTCCTGATAAACAAGTGCGGATGATTTTGCCGTTTTAGTTTATAGATTTTCTTCTTTCAATTTTTTGTTGTGGGTGACTTTCTTAAGTTGTATGTGATGAGATATCAGCGATGGGTGGTCCCCCTTTTGCTGATTTTCCACTTCCGCGTCGGCTGAGGTTTGTTTGCTATAAAGGGAGGGTGTTGTGAATAAAACGTTTTAGCTGTGTCTAAGACGGTGTTGTATATGCACTTCGTGTTAACTAGCGCCACTAAATAAGCTAGGCTTTAGAGTAACGACATTTGGCCATATTGTGTCTTAAAATCATGGTTTCCAGTTATCTGAAGCTTTATCTAAAATCACAGGAAACGCTTTTCCGAACTCCACAACTCTTAAATTAGTTTGCGACAGAGCAAAGCAATATTACACGAGCCTCCTAACACCGAATCTAATGCTGAGGAAGTCGCACTTTTAAATCATGACAATCGGCAGTTGCGTCTGCTCTGCATACGAACCGAAATGGCGGCGCCCACAATAGTGTCGGGAAACGGAGTGCCGATACTCTATAAGCGCAGCTCATTTAGTGACTCTAGTGTTACCGTGTCTACGGTTTTATTATGTTGCTTAATGTTCACCAGCTCGCCCGTACCCTAACTCTTCTTTCAGTTTTTTGTATTTTTGCCGATCTTATCGATAATTCACATTTACAGGTATCTTGAAAAAATTGTAGATCAGATCCACTTCACGTGAAGATGGAGGACCAGCGAAGCTGTTATCTTTACGACAACTTTACGACAACTGTATGACATCTATACGATTCGTATATGATTGCAATGAAAACACGTACACGTCTTCGTTGTTTAATTGTCTTTATTTAATTCTTAGTGACCGAAGTGATCACTGCCCTATTGTCACTTACGGGCAAGTTCTAAACCCCATTTTTCCAGGCACACCTCGAGGACAATTTTTTCCGATTGACCTTAAATCTATTTATCAGCATCGCGGAAGCGAAAGAAAAGAAGGTTCACTCTAAGAAATGCCTGCGCGTCTGCCCTCAGCCTCGTCACCGCGCACTCTTAGCTGAGATAAGTCGGTGACCGTAGATGATAACAAAGGATCAGAACCTCACTATCTAATAATGCCAAGAAAGGCTGTCTAACGCGGGTTGCCCCCTCTTTTTATTTATACTTGCCACCACCAATCGGAACGAAGGAGCGCCGTTTAAACGGAAGTTTATTTGGTTTTTTTAGCATCCATGGATGCTTTTTTTCCAGATCCCAGCACATAACAGCTTCAATGCAAAAAAAAAAAAAAACAGAGCAGGCTTGAACAGAGTGTTGCAAACTAAGCACTCCCACAACGCACATTCACCGAAAGAAAATTTAGTTTTGCTCCGCCCAACTATCGCGTGATAGTTTATCTAAAAAAGAGTAGTAGATGAAATCGGAGTAGTGTCATCAGATGATTCGGTCCATAGTTTAATAGTATTGGGAGAAAAAAGAATTCCAATACATTGGACCTATATTTTTCTCTCCCTACGATGGACTAAAGGCCAAAGCCACGGGCCGCCAGGTCCAATCACGTTCCACGCTATACTATGACATGGTTAACATTAATTAGGAGTGGACGAATATTGATCCAAATTCGAAAGCGCCGCATAACTTTTATAGCTTCGACGCTGCAAAAAGCCTGTATGTCGTGGCTTTCTTTGCGATGTAAAATTGTTGAGTCACTCACTGCTATTCAATTCGAGCCACTGTCCACCCTGATAAGTGATCCGAAACAAGGGCACCAATACGCGCATCGAAGCGAAATACCGCACAATTTATAAGTGGCTCCGGATTGGATCTGGCGTTCCGTAGCTTGTGCCTTTAGTCCATCGTAGGGCGAGACAAAGTATAGCTGTAAACTCTCTCATTTTCTTAGAATGATATAGTCTGTGTGATACAAAGTGCGGTGGTTAGATTAATTTAAATTTATCTAGTCTAGATTGATCATTGTATGTCATATATAACATTTGTAAGCGAAGACGGCGTCTTCTAGAGTTTAATGATTTCCATCGAATTGGCGTTTGAGGGCACTAACGGTTTGCTTTAATTGTAATTTTTGTAACGAACCTATCTGCTTTGCTTTGTATTTACTCAATTTGTTTTCTAAGTAGGTCCCAGAGCACGCAGTCGTAATCTAGAATAGGCCTCAAATTAGAAAAGAATATAGTATTATTATGCGTCATGAACTCTATTTTGAAACCGCCACAGAAGGGTTCTAGTGTAGCAGTGTGAGAACTGAAAGCACAGCGAGCGGTCAAACATGCGATCTCCGACCAGCTGGAAGAAACATCAGTTTCAGCCTTGGTCCCTTCAAGAAACAATAACTTCAAAACAACCAAAGCCATCAAGCTCGCTGTTTGCGATGTCGTTCATTTCAATAATTACCCCAGAATATGTTTTTTTTAAGAAATTGGACCTTAAATTCGTGCCTGTATTGAGATAAAAAAATATACTAATTTTGCTTTATGACGCTAAAAAGCTTATAAATATTACCCTCTGAAAGACTTCTGCGGAATGGTTGGGGCGAACAAGTTATTATCGACGCGCAGAGAGCCCTAGCTCGGAACTTCGCACTTTTTCAACTGCCCCTTCTCCACGCAAACAAACGAATTAGTCGTTAGTTGCACTGATTTCCCTACACATCCCCTAGGGTGTACACCCCCCCCCCTTGTTTTTTTCTAATGCACCCCCTTAATTCGCAACGACGCCTCTATTCTCAATGCCCCCCCCTTAACCCCCCTCTCTCCCCCCTAGAAATGTAAACAACCCCCCCCCCCCTAATCTTAATTCCTGGGGAAACCCCTGGTTAGTTGTTTATACAGCAGGAGTTTATAGTCTGCCAGAACATGGCGACATTGTTACCCACTGTAGATAAGCAATTTTGCCAGTGCAGTACAACCGCTAGCCTGGGGTCTTTAACGTGCACTACGCAGTTGTGATACACGACCGCACGCCGGTACGACGCTTATCCAGATCGAAACGGGCAGGGGTGGGGATTGAACCCAGGATCCCCGTGTTCTGCAGCGCGAGCTTTAGCTCCACGTGCTCCGAACTGGTGTGCGCTAGCCCACTCGGCCACCGATTTTTCTTCTTTATTGTCGGCCACCGATCCCCTTGTCCACGCACACAAGCGTAATGGCTCGTTTAAAGGGGGCACTGCAAAAAACAAAGAAAACAAAGTGATGCTTTGAAGGGCGTGCCTATCAGGCCTTTCAGTGCCAAACACGATCAGTGACGACATTGGTCTTGAGCGTCGGATAAGGACGACATAGAATTCTAAAGGCACGACTCGCCCGTGACCCTTCTGGTCCTTTCAAGCGCGTGACTCTCACTCAAATGTTTGCTTTCAACACGCGTAAATTGGTGGGGCGTTCAAATCTTTATAACTGGATGTTAATTCCAACAATTAGGAAGATCGCGCATGGTTGTTGCACGCTCTTGTCGTTTCGGTTCTCTATTGGTTCAGACCAATGACGTCATCTACAATAGAAAATATGCCCAAAATTTCAAACTTCTTTCTCGCGTTATGTTCAAAATATATCAGGTTGCTTCTTTATTATACATTTAATGCGTTGCTAGAATCCCGCACACTAATTCAAGCGAACGTGGTGCAAATTAAAAAAAATTGTCAGAAACGTTTTGAAACATAGAAATCATTTAAAACTTTTTATTATTTTTATTTTTTTAATGAAAACTTGCATACACTTTTAGAAAGTACTGTGCTCCCTTAAGTTAACGCGGACACGAGATGGCTTTAGGCACTTTTTGTGCTGTTCCTGGGCATACTGGTCGAATCGTGGGGTGGAGTCGACTCCCCGACGAGGAGAAAACCTAACGCGTGTTTCAAGGGTTATTGGTTATAAGAAGCTCACTAGGGGCGCTTCTGTTTTTCTCACTGGGGGTAGTACACGTGCTACCCAAGCAGTTATGTTTTAATTATCGTAGTGCATAAAAAGCTTGGCATTCCACCTGCTTGCTCCGGGAGAGTAAGTTGAAGTATCCTCACTCTGGGCTGGGAAAAAATTCCACCAGGCGGTGATACCCAAAATTCTCGCCGCTCATAAACGTCAGGGATTCTTTCTAAGTTGCATTTTTACGAAAAGTACTAAAATCGTTCCTCGCCCCTTTAAACAAGCTGAAACTGTTTTTTTTTTTAAGTAGTAGTTGCTTTTTCTTGTTGTAGTTTTTCCTAGAGGATCTAAATACTACCATCATTTCTCCTCAAAACGACACTGAACGTGAAACAATCGAAAAACATGGAACCGCTCCCCGCCGCCGAACGTCATGGTTGGTCGAGCCGTGACGTCATAAAAGGATCAGACGCGATTATAATTGCGTCTTTCGCAGAACGATCAACTGGCAACCCTTACCTCTTTTCGTCTTCGCTTCGCGTGAGCTCCTCGGATTCGCTAAAAGATGCTCGGAACTGCTGGGCTAGCAACAATTTACTGAAGACATACCTCTTATTCTTCCACGCCCCTTAGTTCCGAGGTATCAAACTAATGGCTGTGGAAGAAGAGGTTCATCTTCAGCTGAACGTGGGGTATCTTCCCACGTTCCGTTGACATCTTCCGGAAGCACGAATCACCAACCAGCTCAGCTACAAGCAAGCGCAGCAAGTCTCGACGACGCACGACGCTGACTCCGCGAGCCGAGGAGCACGGATGAGAGTCCTTTCGTGAAGTCATGTTTCCCTTTCTCCTTTTACTGCCCTCTCCCGCCGCCGCGTAGGGGCATAGTTTCAACGCAACTTCAAAGTCGTCTTTTTAGGTAATACGGGCATGAGATAGTTCTGCTTCTTCGAGAGGGATATACGCGATGCTTGAAGTCGGATTAAAGGATTAAGTGTCTTCAATCAAATTCAAAACAGCTTGCAGCACCAAGCATACCACTCTATAGTCAGGCACAGTCTCAAGAAATGCTAGAATCTTAAGGATCTTATCATCGCTTCGCAGCCAATGAAATTGCAGTACTAAGCAATAAGAACGCTGCAGAACGAATAGTCAAATAAGATGTGCAAATATAATGAGCCTGCATTTCTTGAGCTCTCAGTGTCTTACATTGTTTGGCGTTAAAGTTTCTAATAAGTTACCGACAGCTACCTTCACTCTTCTTGCTTCGCGATTTATTCTCCGGCGTATCCTATTGGCTATTGCCTCGATCTCACTAGCTCGGATCGATGATGAGGTGCTGGTAACTCGCCACGTTCTACGTTTCTTGAGTTGTCAGTGGCAACCCCCTAAAAACCATCCAGTGCGAATACTTTCCCAACAGAGCACGAAAGCCAAAGATTTTCTGTGCATACGTCATGCTCTGTGCCACAGCGCAGACTGTTTTCTTTTTAAGGTGAAAGCCTTACTTTTTCCATTCCGCGAAAAGGGCGTCGGCATTGTGCTCAAAAGATGGCCATAAAAATACGTCATCAAGCACGCGCTGCTCAAGGTCGAAGCGGAAGCGCCTCAGAAATAAAACAGAAAAAGCACAGCAAGGCAGATGCATCGTTCACGGAGGCCGTAGAGCCGGCGGGTGGGCGCCGCGCCTGCACAGTTGGGGAGCGTGATGTCACCGCCGGAGCGCCGTTTGAGAAAGGGAAGACGTGGCGCGCATGGCTTGTAGGAATGCGCTGCGTGCTAGAATTGACTTCGCATTCCTGTGGGGATTGGTGGCCGAGTGGGCTAGCGCACACCAGATCGGAGCACG
>JAZHYW010016451.1:0-27342 GCA_037355805.1 Ixodes ricinus
ATTTCTCAACCGCCCGGCGGATGTTCGTTTCGCGCGTTCGTGGTTTTCGCTAAACGTGCTACTGAGATCATACGTGTGTGTGTCCGTGTGGTGCACCTGCGCGGGTTTATTGCCATGCGATCAGAGAATTTTCACCCAGCGGCATTGTAAGTACTTTGAAAAGATATCTTTTGCGATAAAGAACTCGGTTGTTCCTATTTGGTCTGATTGCTTTTGTCTACAGCTGCGCAGAGATTGTTTCACTGAGTATCGACCCGGTTAAATAGATGCATAGAACCTTCAGGTGCTCGTGGACTAACCACTTTTATTGTTACCGAATCGTCCAGCATCCGGTAAACATGCACCAACCACGGTTCACAGAGCTTCCTCCTAAATGGCTTCCGTTGGCTTCGAAAAAAGAGAAAGAAAAAACACTGCGAATTTCGGCCAACCTTCAACAGTTTGCCAGAGTCTTTGCTGAAAAATATCATCCTTTTCGTGCGGTAAAAACGGAATGTAAGAGAATGGTGCCTCACGCGCGCGCTATAATGATTATAATTACGCAGGTGCGTATTCGTTGCCCACATTCCTACAAGATGTTGTTTGTTTGTTTCGTCTAGTGTCTCACTGTGTCACGGTATTTTATTGGCTGCCTGAGTTCTCATACAGGCTATCTTGCTTTCGTGGGCCAGCACGCACACATGCATTTTTTCGAAGATAATAAAGATATTGGTTATATGGTGATCTTCTGGTAATCGGCTTTACTGGCAGCTGAAAGAGTCCCGTAATCCAGTAAAATAGTTTTTTACTGGAAATAAACTTCCGGTAGAAATCCGGCGACATCCGGAGTAAAAAGCTCGTAACATTCCTGTAAACCAACCGGTGACATTCCAGTAAGAAATCCGGCGACATTCCGGTAAACTACGGCTTTACTGGAAGTGAAAACATGATCCCATAATCCAGTAAAATAGTATTTTACTGAAATGACATTCCGGTAAAAAATATTTTTCAATAGGGCTATAGTTGGTAGCACCGCATCTTCATGTCATTACTCCCCGGCTAAAGAAGATCGCAGGCCGGTAAGGGGTCCAAGTGATTAGCTCTGCGCCAAGCAAGGGTGTTCAATGTGCGGCAGGGTAAGCGAGGACTCAACGTAGGCACCAAGAGGCATGTAACATCGCACACACAATACAAGGTACGCCCAATGTCAAAAACAAGTCATTTATAACGTTCCATTAACATGTGTAAGGTGTTATATTCGGCAGACAGGGCGCTGTAATAATGATATAACCAAAGAACATGCCACATCTCTACGAAACTGGACAGCAGCATGACACCTTGCAGCCCATTGTCGCGCATGCCAATGCGATTCAACGTTGTGCACCTTAAACATCGTGGGTCGACATAAAGATCAACTCGTCCGTGAACTGGTGGAAGTAGAGCACTGCAGGTGCGAAGGCCAGCCCAAAACCTCGAGACCCCGCCTGGCCCGCTGGCCGGGCTCAGGCCGGGTAGAACGCCTTTTTCAGGCCCGGGCCGGGCTCGAGCTTGAGCAAGAACGATATTACGGGCCAAGCTGACCCGGGCCAGTGTGGGGTGCCGTAAATTTTAAAGTGTTGATAACAACAACTGTGCTCATTGATCATTTAGGTTCAATGTAAACAAACAAGCGAAATGCAAGATCAGTACGGCGCCTTTAAAAACAAAAAGACGTCTGGCACTTAGAAAGCTTTCACGTGATAAAAGGAAATGTATGATTCCACCAGCATAGTGAAAAAGTGCGGCCAAGAAAAAAGGGCACTCCAGTAGCAGGGTACAACATGAGTGTCTTTTTCCTCTGCTTTTCAAACTAAAAAAGAAAAAAACGTGAGCTTGACTTCGCATTTGTGCAGGAGACTTCCATGCCTCCAAGGGCAAGCTACCTATAAGATAATTTTATTCTTATACAGCCATTTTGAAAATTCACTAGCATGATTGTGATTGTTTCTTCAAAAAAACCTTATAGAGAGGAAAGTTCTTTAGAAACGAATTGAATCAACGAACATTCCAATATCGTTCACGAAATGCATAAATAAAATATTCCCCACCTTTTTTTCCAAAATCACTTATCAACTGCATATTTTGCCCGTATTCTCGAAAAATACATCGCATAAGCCGGGATATTTATAGTGTCGAAAAAACCTGGTCTGATTTTAAAAGAAATTTAAATTAAATATGCTCAATTTATGCTTAAACAGTTTTTAGGTCAAAGCTTTGCCAACTTTTCGGGCTCAATTATATAATTTGCTGGCCGGGCCGGGCTCAAGCTTCTGTCTAAAAATTCTGCCGGGCTCGGGCAGTGTCTCTTCCGATCAGGGTCGGTGCGGGCCAGAAATTACATATCCTGTAGGGCTCGGCAGGGCCCTGGCTGTGCATCGACCGGGCCGGTCTGGCCGGGCCTAGAAATTCTGGTACGTGCAGTGCTCTAGCTGGGAGCCCTAGCCATTGAAGAAAAGGCGAGGACTGGGTTAGTGCCACCTTCCGTTGCACTACATATCTCAGTGAACATCCTCTTGAGAAGTGGCATGAGTCCCATGCATAACTAGAAGAAAAGAAGAGGAAGATCGCTTAAAGAAGACAGAAGAGAAGGAATGAGAACATTCTGACAGCAAAAAGGTCAATGCGTTAAAGGAAAAGAAATCCCGAATTAAGTGTAGAGAATCGCTGAAGCCCTAGCCATCGTAGAAAAAGGCGAGGACTATGTTAGTACCACGTTCCGTTGACTACACAACTCAGAGAAGATTATCATAAGAAGTGACACGAGTCCCATGAATAACTGAAGAAAGAAGAGGAAGATCGCTTAAAGAATACAGAAGAGAAGTAATGAAAACATTCCGACAGCGGAGAGGTGAATGCAAGAAGAAAAGAAATCCCGAATTAAGTGTAAAAAAAAAGAAACCCAAATTAAGTGTAATGATGAACAAAATCTAATTCAGTCTAAAGAAAAAGAAAACCGAATCAAGGACGAGCAGAAAAGAAAAAGAGGCATTATTAAATGTTGCTATTCCAGTGGTGCGAACATTATAATTTTCTTTCTGTGTTTTTTTAATGTTCAGCTGCCCATTCACAAGGAATGAACCAACTTGCTCAGCTTAAACCCGTAACAATGAGTATTCTTTAAGTGACGTCCATCACCATCAAGCCAGAGTGCTCCAACGTCACCTTACAAACGGCGAACAAGTCCACCATCGCAACCTATGGGGAAGATGCGCTCACACTAAACATTGGCTTGGGGTGACCTTCTGCGACGGATCTTCCTAGTTGCCGACATAACCTACCCAATCTTGAGACCGCCGATTTTCTTAGCCATTTCAATCCTTTAGTAAGCATGCAGCGGTTGCGCCTTGTGGATGCCTCGACTCACTCAGTAGTCCAAGGCACAGCATCCACCTTACCGCACCCCCCCCCCCCCCCACTGTTGTGCCTCACCTCCGACAAGGTTCGAAGATCTTATATATAATAATCTTTATTTGGACTCGCTGAGTCTCAGGTGGAGGGGCAAAAGGTAAACAAATTTACCTGACGAGGCCGCACCACCCTACACATTGCTCAGCAAAGAATCAAAAGAGACTAGAAATTAACACAAGTAAAAACGACAATGAATCTAATCAAACAAACTGTCACTGCGCGAAGTAGGTAACGAAACGATCCTTCTACAAAATAGTGAATTATTAAACCACACCCACGAGCACCTTGGCAGGAGCTAGGAGCTTTCAAGCGAATTAACACGAATAACGGTGGTCAGAGCTGATTATGCACTATTCAACCCAATGCATATGCATAACCAAAACGCTATGTGCCTATTGTAAGATATAACGTTTCATGTTACTTTTGAAGGCAATAAGGAAGTAGCATTCCTCATTAATTCAAAAACACTTGGATGATCGTTCAAAAGATGTGGTTTTTATACGCTAGAGCTTGGGAGCCATAATTTGTACGTATTTTGGGCTTTGTGTATATTTCATTTCTTATATTATATTGGGTTGTTTTAGGGTGGTAGATCTCACAAAATTCATTTTGGTCACTGCTGTACTCGCGGTATATTATCATCGCTAGTTTTAAAATAAAGAGCTGATGGATGCTTAAAATTTGATATTTTACGAAATATGGGGCTGAATGATCGGTATAGTGAAGGTTTTCGATGCAACGAACAGCTTTTTTTTGTAGGCCGAACAGTCCATCTAGATTTGTTTTCGTTGTGGTTCCTCAAACTAGTAAGCAATAATGTAAATGAGATTGTACAAGACTGTAGTAGAGTTGGCACTTAATCCAACAGGGAAGATGTTTAAGTTTGTACAAGATTCCAATAGATCTGGATATGCTAGAGCGAATATGATTGATGTGATCTGTCCAGCTAAAGGTTTCTTCAAACCAGACACATAAAAATTTTAGGGAGGACACTCTTTCTAATTTTGAGTTTCTAAATTGCACCGAGAAGCTACTACAGAGTTGTTTATTGTGAAGCTACTGCAGAGTTGCTTAGTGTCACGAGACAACTCTAGCAGTGGAGCACTCGGCATCGTCGGGATATTGCTGCGGTGTCTCACTTTCCTTTGTATAGGAATAATCTTCGTTAGTCGAGCTCTCTTCGTGCAATTGTTCTCCCTCTGCTGGTTCACCGGAACTCAAGGGGCCCTCGTGTACTTTCACATACTTTTTCAAGGCATCTGTGCTCTTCCTGGATTCGCCATCTTGTTCAAATTTTCGTTTTTTGTACTGCGCTCCTGAAGATTTCTTTCAAGGAAGTGGCATGTCACTGAAATTTTAACCAACAAACTAAATATAAATTTTACACCAGCCATTCTGAGTCGTAATGCGTATTGTAAAAATACCTAAAAAACAAACTAGCTGGTGATGATTCATAGTAATAAAAACCCGAGACTCAAGAACACAAAAATATCGCCCCCAAAAAGCCGAAGACGATCTTATCTGACCTCGGTAGATCCCACAATAGTTTTGAGCAGCTCGTGGCACCTGTGTATCCATTACGGTAGGCATAGCACCAGATTACGTGATACCGACCCCGAAGGACAAAGGCAACGCAAAGAACAGTGGCCGAACCGATGAAAATTCGCCCAGTTTACATTCAGCAACACGTGCACTCTGATCATTAACAATTGGACTCTAGAAGCTAGCTGTCGTTACGTAATAATATGTTCGTGTCACGATAATCGAGGTAAAGCTACTCAGGTTTGCACGCACAGTGATAGGGGTTACGCGGTGATCAGTCGACTGGAAATGGAACAAATGCACTTCAGGATCTCCGTGCCAATAATTCGAATGGAATTATGCAATGTCTTACCTTGACAAATGAGGTGGTCAGTATTTTCACCAAAAGAAAACCGCAATAAAAAAGATCGGCATCAGTGTTTCTAATTTAGCAGTTTTCCAGCAGTTTTCAAGCTGACATCTTGTTTTTAATGCGAATAGCATTCTTTGGATACTTCACGCACTTTTCGCCTATGTATCTATCTATCTATCTATCTGGCTATCTAACCTCTTACGCCGCGGGTCGATAAATAAATAAAAAAAGACCGGCGCCGGCTGGGATTCGAACTGTTGACTCTTTGATCAGCAGGCAGACGCGCTAACCACAGAGCTATGAAGGCAGTCATTCAACGCACTCTAAACGGTTGTTTATATCTTTACCATAGGACGCGCTTTACAGCGCTGTCACAGCTACCGGTGCGCGCGCGTTCCATGCACGAGGGCTCATTCCGCTCTCGTGAGGCTGAGCACGGCCGCTAGCTCACCCTCTCCCGCGCTCGGGAGAGGGTGATGTAGCGGCCGTGCTCAGCCTCACGAGAGCGGAATGAGCCCTCGTGCATGGAACGCGCGCGCACCGGTAGCTGTGACAGCGCTGTAAAGCGCGTCCTATGGTAAAGATATAAACAACCGTTTAGAGTACCGTTGGTTGAGACTAGCTGAGACGCCAGAAAGTCTGGTCGGTACCATTTTGAGTGTTTGTGCGTATGGCGCGTGCTTTGCTCGCCTTCCTAAGTGACACAAACGCACGTGCTGGGCTGCGGAGATCGTGCGCAGGGCTGTGAAAGTGTCAACAAATTTAGAATCGCCTCAAGAGTGGGCTGGCGTATCTAGAGTGTGCCGGCCACCTGACGAACGCGCATAACTCCGCACCGTTTGATGCTATTCGCATTAACGTAGATAATCATTCCCAAAGGATGGGTTCTGCTGATTTTTGTTTATTTCAAAATAGTAAACTTATTTTTCAGTGCCTCCAAGCACCGACACAGCATGTGGAGGTGGTACGAAGATGTACGCTTGTTTCGTCGGTGTGTGGATAGAAAACTCGGTATACAAGAAACATCTCCATAAAGCTACCCGTCATCAGAGAATTGAGAGAGGCTCACCAAGAACGGAGGGGTCAAGAGGAATTGGTCATTTCACGGACCAAGATGGCGACCTTACCGGGAGCTTGGCGCTACTTTCCCAGGGTTCAGGGAATTTAGTTGCTCTAAGACCTTCAACCCTTTCTCACTAAACTTCCCCTTTAACATCCTTGCAGGCGGTGAAGGTCAGTACGTTTTCCAACCTCTCGACTGACCCTCAATCTTGAGTTGCGTAGCGCGCGCACCACTAAAATCATGTCCCAAGGAGCGAATACTTCCAACAGCCTACCACCTCCCGGTTCCACTTCATTTTCACCGTCTATCAAGAACCGACAACGGGACCCTTCTATTTTCTCTGGCTGTCCTGACGCCGACGCTCGATTAAAGAAAATGTTATCACCGCTCAAGTAACAACAACCGATGAGACGACAGCTTCAAGTTGGCTAATGTATAGTTCTTTTTGAAAGACACTGCATTGCAATGGTTTGACAACCATGAAGAGGAAATCAATTCATGGGACGTGTATACAGCCGCATTTTGAGAGGCGTTCTGAAGAGCAGAACGACGTAAACAGCAAGCGAAAGACAAGGTGGCTCGCCGATTTCTTCAAGCCACCACTGAGTCTTCCATCAGCTAGATTGAGCAGGTCTTTCGTTTCTGCACCAGAGAGGATGCCGACAAGATTGAAGAATATCGTATCCGGCATTTGTTCAAGGGGCTGTACCAACATATTTTCGCTGTTCTCGCAGCCAGGTCACCCACGACAGTCCAAAAAGTAATCGGTAAGTGCGAAAAATACGATAAACTGCAAAAGCGCACGGATCTCGAAGGCACCTTTTGAACGCCTTCCAGAGTATCTGTTGCATCTGTTGCCAGTGTTGACATTGCCAGCATTGATTCGCAGTATGATCCCCGAAGAGCTGCGTTACTTCCTTGATCAGTTTTATCTACGTTCCTAACCCACCCTCAGGCAGGGCGTCCAGAAAGTTGTCCAGAACGAACTTCATTCTGCGCTTGCACCACTCACACCGTCGACTTTGGCATATGCTTCACAATTTCCCGCAACACTGCTCTTCTGTACCATGCCACATGACGCACAACACTTCTACCCAGGCTCTCGTTTTAATAAGCCCCCTCCCCTTCCCCCAGCGTCACGAACCTACACGCTCCGCCGAAGAATAACATTTTGGTAAAAGAAGACCAGCGGCCCATCTGTTTTTGACTGTTGTTTACCCGTTTACATGGCGCGCTAGTGCCGCCGTCGTCTGAATTCCGATGAGTCTCGCCGTTTCCCTCAACATCATCCACGTCACTTCCTCGAGGACGATAGCGGTCCCTTCGACCAACAGACCCCAGCTCCATTTTCACAGCGTGACAACTGAAGAGGCCGATCACCGTCTGTTTACGATCGACGCCAACGCTCCGTGTCGGCTCTCAATGTTTCCGCCGTCGCAAATCCAACGTCAAATTGAAGCCCGCAGCCTACGCTGCCGCAGGAGGCCAGGCTGCACTAGCAAACTGAAAAATAAATCCTCCTGGATACATCCCATCTATTGCGGTTATTAAAATTGATGGACAAAAACCTATAGACCTCGGAGACACCGGTACCGCGAAATCACGTATTTCTGACAGTTTCCGAAGGTGTTTGCGAAAAGTATTGACGCCAGCACCTGGACGATTTTTACGTATGGGAAATGAAGATTTGATTCGTCCTCTCGGCTGCTTAAAACAGTCACCTTGGGCTCCAATTACTACGTTTTTGTCTTCACAGTTCTCTCGAACTCCTTGGCTGACGTGACCCTGGTGTGGGATTTCCTGCAGTGAACCGATGCCGTCATTGACTGCGGAGGACGTCAGCTGCATTTGAACAATTTTAATACAGACAAATCACTCGATTGTGACCCCGTTGTCCTTTGCACTAAAGCCTTTATTTTTTCGCCCAATGACGGCCGTCAAAGTATTACTGGAGCCTGACTTCAACTTCCAAGGAGTTTACGGTCTTGTCGAGCCACTCCTTACCACATTCGTGCAAGAGGGCTTGCTTGTGCCATACTCTACCGCCGCCGTAATAGCAAGCGATGTTAATTTATACGTCACCAACGCTTCTGCGCAGCCACGCATATTACCTCTAGGAGCTGGTATTGCAACCATCCGGACGTGCGACCATGACATCCTCGCCATTTTGGCTCAAGACACGTGCCATGTCCACTTACCGCCAATTCACAAAACCGGGTGCTTTACCAAACATACAACGCAGATGATCGATAGCTGTCTAACAACAAACCAACGGCAAGCTCTTTCCAGTCTTCTAGGAGCTTATAGAGACTTATTTGTGTTGAACCGGTCCGTACTCCTACAGACCTCTGTGGTGCACCATCAGATTAAAACCAGAAACGGAAGTCCGCCGAAGAGCGATCGTAACGTATTTCACCTGAGGGAAGTAGTGATTCAAGGTGATGTGACTGATATGCTGAAGAACAATGTTATACAGCCGTCATCTAGCCCTTGGTCCTCGCCCGTGATTCTTGTAAATAAAAAAGACGGCTCGTGTCGTTTTTGCGTGGATTACCAGCGTCTAAACAGGGTAACTAAAAAGACGTCTATCCGCTCCCTCGCATCGATGACATGCTAGACGCACTTCAATGGTCCTCCTTTTCTTCATCTGGTGAACTCCGTAGCGTTTATTGGAAAATCCCTTTGCCGACGGAGACGAACCGAGAACTGCGTTCGTCACTCCGGACGGTTTCTTCCAGTTTAACCTGATGCCTTTTGGCCTGTGCAACGAACCCGCGAAGTCCGAGCGAATGATGGACAGTGTTCTACGCAATCTGACATGGAACATGTACCTCGCTATCTCGACGATGTCATTGCTTTCTCCTGAACCTTTGAAGATCATGTACATCGGCTCCAACAGGTTATGTATGCGAAGCGTAAGTTCGTCTGCTTATTTTGCAGGGGTTGTGGTGACATCAGATCGCCGAGCTCTGATTTGCTCTGATTGAAAGTTAAAGGGTAGACCTCAAAGCACCTTGCTTTGAGGTCTACCCACTATCCTTTAATCAGAGCCAATCAGAACGAGGCGTCGTTCTGACGCCACCACAACCCCTGCAAAATAAGCAGACAAGCTTGCGCTCCGCATTGCTTTCGCTCCGCTAATTTGCAACTAAATTGCGACAAGTGCAGGTTCAGTGCTCGATAAATTAGGGTTTTGGGTCATCTAGTCAGCTCGGAAGGCATCCGCCCAGACCTCAACAACGTCTAAGCTGTCTCTGACTTCCCGATTCACAGAACCGCAAGAGACATCCGGGCTTTCCTTGAACTCGACACACATTTGCGGAAATTCATCCCTTGATTTTTGGATCTCGCCGAACCGCTAAACGAACTTCTTTGAAATAACACTACATTCCAATGGGGACTCTCCCAGGCCAAGGCATTCATATCTCTTAAAAGTGTCCTCATTTCCGTCCCAATACTTGGCCACTTCGTACCGGGCGCTGACACAGAAATCCGAAGGGATGTCAGCGGACAAACGGGGCTCGTTCTGGCACAAAATGTAAATAGTGGCCCACGCGTCATGGCATACACTAGTCGAACTCTAACTAAGTACAAATGAAATTACAGTATTGGAGAGCGTGAATGTCTAGCACTAATATGGGCGATATCACAATTCAGACCATATCTTTATGGCACTTCGCTTTAATATTGCTACAGATCACCACACCCCAACCTGGCTTGCCAGCCTTAAAAATCTACCTGGCCGCCTTGGGCGCTGGTCGTTGAAAATTCAAGACCACGACTTAGCGTTGTTTTCGAGTCAGAAAAGCGTTAT
The DNA here is from genome assembly GCA_037355805.1 of Ixodes ricinus. Lineage (NCBI taxonomy): Eukaryota > Metazoa > Arthropoda > Arachnida > Ixodida > Ixodidae > Ixodes > Ixodes ricinus. Next base: position 10,198 of record JAZHYW010016451.1, read on the forward strand.
CTCGATGCTGATGCGCTGTCCCGTCGTCCGCTGTCCAGTGATATTTTCCATCACGCTCCAAGCTACCACAATTCTTCCATCGCTTTGTTCGACACAGTTGACATCGCAGCGGCTCAAGCGTCCGATCAGAATATGCGGCTACTAATTGAATGCTTGTTGGGGCTTCCTGGGTCTCTCATGTGGCACACTCAACAGCGCGCTGGTCTCCTTACTCTTCGTGATGTTGTCCTTTATTGACGAAACTACGAGCCAGAGGAACGACCGTCCTCGGACCCTCCAGAAAGGCATAATCCAAGCGCACCACCGTGACCCTACCACAGGACATCTCGGTTTCGCAACAATATATTTCCGCGTACGTTCAAACTACTTCTGGAAGAGCCTGTATCGCGTCATTAATTACATTTGCACGTGTCACCAATGTCAGCTCCACAAGACCAGAACCACCCTGTCATCCGGCCTTTTGCATTCCATAACACCGCCTAAACGACCCTTCCAGACAATCGAAATCGATTTTTTCGGCCCATTCATTTTGTCTACAAACAGCCACCGGTGGATAATTGTCACCGTAGACTATTTAACCGGATACGCTGAAACAGTATGCGTTCCAGCAGCCACATTAAAAAAAGTTCCAAATTTCTTTTTGCACAACATTCTCCTCCGGCACGGTGCACCCGAGGTCATAATAAGAGATAGAGGCACTCCTTTTGCAGCTAAGCTCCTCGATGAAGTTTTGCATCTGGCTAACACTATTCATAAATCGACCAGCGCCTATAATCCCCAAACCAATGGGCTAACACGGAACGCCTCAACCGCAAGTTATCAGATATGATGTCGATGTACATTGCGAAAAATCATACAAACTGGGACGCTATCGTCCCATATGTGACCTTCGCTTACAACACCACGCGTCATACAACGACAGGCTTCTCGCCGTAGTTACCTGTTTTTCGGCCGTGAACCTCTTACCACTCTTGATATCATTTTACCCTCCGTCCATGAACCTCACACGTCTTATCCTTCAGAGGTCATCTGCTGCGCTGAGGATGCTCGACAACTTGCGCGTTTTCAAACTCGACGATCCCATCAGCAACAACAGCTCCATTACGCACAGTCTCATGCCGAAGCATCCTTCAACGTTAGGGACGAAGCTGTTCTCGCCACCGCACTCCGTAAGCCTGGTAAATTTGGAAAACGGCTCTAATATATGCTGGCCCGTTTCGTATTCTCGGCTGTTTCTTTTCTACAAGCTACGAAGTAGATCCAGTCGCCCCACCCTAGAGACCGCCGCACGACGTTACATGCCATTGTTCATGTTTCCTGCATAAAACCTTTAACACACCGCACGACTGAAGACACAAAAGCCCTTGGGCCGGCCTTTTACGTGCCCGGAGGAAGAGTTAAGGACAAGATGACAAAGCTGAACAAGAAGGACCAAGCTATGCGCGCCTTCAACTGGTGAACAAAGATCTCGTCGCTGTAACACCTCTAGCTATTCATAATTAGATCACCCTTTTAACATCCTCGCAATATATGTTTTGTTCATAACTTTCTAGTAATTTGGAGATACTAAGGGAACACATGGGAGCCGGTGTAGTACGCCTAAACTACAATCACTACGGTAGTGGTGATTGCGTACGCCGAACTCACCAGGGTAGTTGTTTTGGTGTACGCAATAACCCCTATCGTAGTCTTTTTCGCGTATCCCTAGCTCACTACTCTCACGCCGCATTCAATACCTCTAAACTTTCTGGGTTGGCTTTGAATTTCACGTAAACTAGCAAAAGAACGTTCCTCAGTCAGCCATCATGATGAAAATGGGTGCGCACATGGAGGCATGCGAAGGCAGAAAAGTTTCTTCAGATGTGGTGCTATTACAGGCAGCAGTGTGGTGGTTAAAACCGTTCAAAGGCGAGGGACAGTCAATGGCATTCTTGCGAGCCAACGGCCGGAGTTTGGGCGGTGGAGTTCCGTGTTGTTTTATCAAAACACATTTGACAGACACCCGTATCATCAGCACTGACGTATTGTGGAAACTTGCATCGTGAACCCCACGCTCCCGCAACGTTTGGGTTGCTTCGCTTCGCTTGTTGCCATGGTTGTGCACATGTGATTGGGGGTTCTCGCGGCCGTGAGTTGCAACTTTGAAGCGCCCATAGATCGCGGCGCTCGTCCCGAACCAGAACCGCGAATAATCTAGGTTTGGCTTACAGCAGATCACGCTGTAAGCCGAACGAAAATCAGCGAAATTTTAAACAAGGGCTTAAGGGTCCTTGATTTGTACAGGTCACTTCTTATGTTCACACCATGGTAATTGAAGCAACTCTAAAAAAAAAAAGAAAACGATGAGGTAATCAAAGAACTTCTTCTCATCTGCCATTGTCCTGCAAAAGTGAAGGTGCCTGATGAAATAATTTCTTGGCTGCCATTAGTTTGTCAAAAGTAAAAATGATCTTTGAGCCCTAAGCCCTTGATGGCATTGAATTTCGAAGAAAAAAACTTGGGGAAATAAGCGCCAAAGGAACAGGGACCGAGAGTAGAATAACAACGACACAGGGCGCACTCTCAACTGAATTTATTAGGAAAAAACAAACTTATATACCAACGGGAGCACACCATCAGACACAACACGTCACATCAGTCCCCGCCCAGTGCACGTTTCAAACATTCGTGACGTGTTGTGTCTGATGGTGTGCTCCCGTTGGTATATAAGTTTGTTTTTTCCTAATAAATTCAGTTGAGAGTGCGCCCTGTGTCGTTGTTAATCTACTCTTGGTCCCTGTTCCTTGGGCGCTTATTTCCCATGATGCGCCAACTGGCCCATCTAAGCATTTTATTCCCCCCCCCCCCCAAAAAAAAAAACTATTACAATTCCTTGCAAAAAAAAAAAAAAGCTTAAACTCGCCGGGTACGTGAGCGGCTACACGCATTTCCCCCCGGCTATATTTCTTTCAGGTCTATAAATAGCTACTTTAGACACAACGTGAATTTTAAAGTAGATGTCAAGGGCCAAGTAAAATATTGCTTTTACAAATGATGTCAGTGATATAATACTTACATAGGCGGGAAATATGAAACGTTAAAAAACCAACTGTATCGCAGAAATAGCAAAACGAAATTGTGAGATACCGCGGTTCTCTTATAAACATAAACATTGCTTACCACATCGTGACTTGTGAGATTTCCGAGTTTCCATAAGTTATGGCTCCGGTGACTTGTCGCGCGAACTTCTTTCGAAGATTTTGTTAACTAGAATTTTTTTTATCACAAAAGAAACATTTTTTTTAAATGCTTCAAACTCTTCAACATGCGTCACCGTTGCGGCTTAGGTAACCAACGGTTAGTGCTGAGTAAAAAGAATCATAAAGCGAAATAGCTTACCTTTGCAATTTCTACATTGAGATTATACAGGTCATTGGATGATTGTATAGCAATATCTTCTGTAATATTTTTTCTAAAGAGCATCATATATTTCACTAGCATAGATTTGTAGAAGATAGTGTTGTTGACAAAAGAAGGATCAGTTGTGTCAATGAGCTCATCTCGGTCCAGGAGTCCAAGGTTCGGTTGATGCATCTGAAACATGCATGGTTAGTTGTGCAGTGCATTTTTAATATCAAGTCTTAGCGAAATCATCCACAGGAACCGTTAACCCGGAAAAGAGGGGAGGTTGCATTGAAGGAGGACTCTTACGTGGCATAGCGCGGATCGTCTCAATATTATATTTTAATGCGAAAGCATTAACTGTCCCATGGAGCGAACCGACGTCATCAGCTCTAAGCCGCGCAAAACGGCACCTAAACTCCCCTGTCCCAATGGAACGAAGTGAAGCGTGATCTGATGGATAGACTCTCATTGGCTGGAGCGCGTCATCAAGGAACGAGGCTCCCAACAACTCTCGCACGGCGTAGCTAAAAAAAAAACGCCATCGAAAAAGTTTTATTTTATGGCGGCGCAGCGCACGCAGCGGCCCGGCCGACGGTAAGAGTTGCGAGCCTGGCCGCACAGCCCGCTCGGGCAAACTCCGGAGAGGCTGCACGGCCGAGCTCAGCGCGACGCGGCCACTTCACGAGAGCGCGCGCTCGTCCGTCGGCCGCTACCTCGACATTAGCGAAACGTGGCCGTCCACGCTACTACGCACAGACGAACTAAGGAGCAGAAGAACGACATTCATGCTTTCGCATTCACAACTCATAAGAAGTGCTTAGGTGACCTCGAACTTTTTTATCCTTTCTCAATTGGCAGAGTGAAATTACGGTGCCTGAAACGCGTCTTTGACAGACATGTTTAGTTTCTGTCCCGCCATACAATGAAAGCAGTCGCGAAGTGGCGACATACGACGTCAAATAAGCCGCCATTTTATGTTGTTCGATGTCAGAATCCTGGCGGTTTTTGCTAGAAGTTGTAATTTTTTTGTACATGTTACTGTTGCGTAAACCTGGTATGCTTGAGTAATCACGTTTGATGTTGAGTTATGCAGTTTTATTTCTGCAAAACGTTTGTATGAGGCTAATACTGTAAATAACTAAATAAGGAAATTCATATATAAAAACAACAAGACAGCTAGCTCTTTCGAGTTGCCTACACGGATTATCCAAGCAACACTCCCAGGACTTCTAAGCAAATACACTCAGGACAATTTTTTCCCATGATGAATGGATTTTCGGAGCTCAAAAGGGTGGGTATTTTCAGCAATGTCCTGTCGAAGGTTTTAATGCGGAAGCATTAAACCGCTCGTTTTGACGAAAACCCGGAGGTGTGATTCGTTTATCAGTTGCCGGGTGCGACGGTCCTATTGGTGCGAAGCGCTAACGTGAGCACGCGTCAACCTCTTCCTCTCCCCCCGCCGCTGACAAACTGACAGACACCGCCGGGTTTTCGTTTGGGCAAAGTCCCGCGCACAGCCGGCGCGGAGCTAGAGAGGAGGAGTCGCCGCGCAAAACCTCCTAGACCACAAAGGCGTAGTGTTGAATGAGATGGCTTAATCAGGGAAGGCCAACGCTCGACACAGATTGGAAACGGGTGTTCCATCAGCCAAGGCCGGCCTTGGAGCAACAAGCGCCCTGTGCAAACTGCGGCCGTAGCGCCCCCCGCCCCCTTATTATCGCACCCAACATCACGTTGTTAGTAAACATGCCAGAGTGACCCAGCGTGAATGCGCGCGATTTCGTCGTTGTCAGTCGAGAACCACATCCTGAAAAGGAACGACGCTACTGTCTATATTCGCAGGCCCTCGGCTGACTATGGCGTCCCGGATTTGTGGTGTCAGCTTAGGCCATAATGCAGGATCAGACAGTTCGTCGCTGGCGGCCTTTATCGCATTCGATGTGTCATTACCATCTTAATAATAATAATAATAATCTTTATTTGGACTCGTTGAGTCTCCGGTGGAGGGGCAAAAGGTAAACAAATTTACCTGACGAGGCCGCACCACCCTACACATTGCTCAGCAAAGAATCAAAAGAGACTAGAAATTAACAGAAGTAAAAACGACAATGAATCTGAATCAAACAAACTGTCACTGCGCGAAGTAGGTACGAAACAATCCTTCTACAAAATAGTGAATTATTAAACCACACCACGAGCACCTTGGCAGGAGCTAGGAGCTTTCAAGCGAATTAACACGAATAACGGTGGTCAGAGCTGATTATACACTATTCAACCCAATGCATATGCATAACCAAAACGCTATTGCCTATTGTAAAATATAACGTTTCATGTTACTTTTGAAGGCAATAAGGAAGTAGCATTCCTCATTAATTCAAAAACACTTGGATGATCGTTCAAAAGATGTGGTATTTTATACGCTAGAGCTTGGGAGCCATAATTTGTACGTATTTTGGGCTTTGTGTATATTTCATTTCTTATATTATATTGGGTTGTTTTAGGGTGGTAGATCTCACAAAATTCATTTTGGTCACTGCTGTACTCGCGGTATATTATCATCGCTAGTTTTAAAATAAAGAGCTGATGGATGCTTAAAATTCGATATTTTACGAAATATGGGGCTGAATGATCGGTATAGTGAAGGTTTTCGATGCAACGAACAGCTTTTTTTTGTAGGCCGAACAGTCTATCTAGATTTGTTTTCGTTGTGGTTCCCCAAACTAGTAAGCAATAATGTAAATGAGATTGTACAAGACTGTAGTAGAGTTGGCACTTAATCCAACAGGGAAGAAGATGTTTAAGTTTATACAAGATTCCAATAGATCTGGATATGCTAGAGCGAATATGATTGATGTGATCTGTCCAGCTAAAGGTTTCTTCAAACCAGACACATAAAAATTTTAGGGAGGACACTCTTTCTAATTTTGAGTTTCTAAATTGCACCGAGAAGCTACTACAGAGTTGCTTATTGTGAAGCTACTACAGAGTTGCTTAGTGTCACAGACAACTCTGGCAGTGGAGCACTCGGCATCGTCGGGATATTGCTGCGGTGTCTCACTTTCCTTTGTATAGGAATAATCTTCGTTAGTCGAGCTCGCTTCGTGCAATTGTTCTCCCTCTGCTGGTTCACCGGAACTCGAGGGGCCCTCGTGTACTTTCACATACTTTTTCAGGGCATCTGTGCTCTTCCTGGATTCGCCATCTTGTTCAAATTTTCGTTTTCTGTACTGCGCTCCTGATGATTTCTTTCAAGGAAGTGGCATGTCACTGAAATTTTAACCAACAGACTAAATATAAATTTTACACCAGCCATTCTGAGTCGTAATGCGTATTGTAACAATACCTAAAAAACAAACTAGCTGGTGATGATTCATAGTAATAAAAACATCCCCAAGATTGGTGGACATCGGCGCGTCCCTGCAACTTGCGCCATCTATCGGCTACCAAGAGCGGGGGCCACCGTAACTCAATGGGCGAAAGCCGTTTATATTCACTTACTCAAAAACTCGGCCGATAATCGCTTTGCACTCATTAAGGTTGTGTTAGGAGCGGTGTCCGTACTTTTTGGGAAAAATTTAGAAATCGTACGATCACGTTATACACAGCCAAAGGACGATCAAAAATATTTACATTGCGTCTATGGCAAGACCCGAAGAAAAAGACCGAGTTTTAATGAAAGATCGTTGTTCTGCAGAAAACGTCCTCCCATACTGGATTGCACTCATCAGTAACAGGTTGCCAAGGGACTCAGCTATCTTTTAGTAACTTTCATATTTAGGTTAATTAATTTTAAGGTAGACCGCCATTGCTCCGAATATTTAAAGGGAATGCTGCGCAACCTGTTTACGGCTTGCAAATAGCATATCAACGATCGTGGTGCGCCGAATTAACACATGAGAAGAAAACTTCTTGACCATCACTTTTACATAAACAAAGCCTATATCAAAGTCACAGTACTCAAGGTTTGAACCCGGGTTTAGAATTAATATTTATTTTATCTGTATCTTAGTTTCCATTAAAATGTATCGCTGTCTTACACAATGCCGCTGCGTGGCAAGTGGCAAAACACGCAGATACCGCACGAGGTTTGAACCCCTCGTGGGGTTCAAACCTCGGTAAGACAGCTAAAAAGGCGAGATGTGGATCTGAAATCCCAGTTTTTTGATGAACGCGCATTCCCGCTACCCAAAGGCTCGAACTCCTAGCTGTGTCAAACCTTGAATATACCGTAGGCTATATATTTTCCGGTTTTAACCGAAAAACACCGATAAACATTCGCCGGTGTCGAAAGTATGAAATCGGTTAAAGCCCAAAAACACCGGTTTTTACATATTTTCGAGCAAACGCTGGTTTCTTTTTTTTCTTTTTCACTGATAAATCCTGTAGTTTTATCCGATAAACATCCGCCAGTGACGGAAATAAAAAAATCGTTCAAAACAAAAATACCCCGGTTTCCACATAATTTTTCTCTAGCAATGTTTTTGTCGTTTTTTTCACTGAAAAAGTCCCACACAAACTTTCGTCAAACACATTATCTTGCCCGGAATCATGCATTTTGCCTGTCTTTCTTTTGTGACCTACGTGTTCTTGGACTCTTGGAGAACAGTAGCTTTCTTCTACTGTTCCCTAAGGCCAGCGATCCTCCTGGGTCACCGACCTTGAAGATCACTATTAGTGGCCCGAGAGGCCAGCTACAGCCGGTGCTCTTGTTCTCTTGAGATGACAACCGTCTACATGCCCTTGTCCTATACAGACTTGTACGTAATCCGTTACAAGTAACGCAATTACTTGTAATCCCTTACATTTATCAGTAATTTAGTAACGGAATAATTACATATTTTCTAGAGTAATTTTAAAGTAATTCCCTTACCTTTTTTACGTAACGAATTCCTTGTAATCCGTTACATTTTTTTTCAGGACCAACCGCCCACCCTCTGTTTCTAAAAAAGGGAATTTTTTTTTTTGAGGGGGGGGGGGTAAAGTTGATCGCAGTGACACTGTCACGCGAATTGTCCAGCGCAAAGGGAGGCTTGGCACTCCTCAGTTCCGCAAAGCCTTTTTTTTTTTTTTTGCAACACCAAGCCCCTGAATTTATTTTTTTAGACCCTAACAACAATGTCAAAAAATCCAAATAAACATTTCTAGAAAACGAAAAAAAAAAGGGGGGGGGGGGCAAGTTATATCCGCTTTTTGTTTTAGTCTGTTTTTTCTTCGCGATCGAAGGCGGGGAGAGTACACCAAGTGAATGTATGCCTCTTCGAGAAGCTCGAGGCGGTAAGTGCACAGACAAGAATTAACGATGTCCTTCTCGGTTATAGTGACTACGACCATTTTCATAATGCTACAACACGAGACAACGCTCCGTCTACACTAAACACCACAGAAAGGGTTGTGATAACATGTGAAGGTGTTATTGCCACAAGCATGCTCGTTCGTTGCTGCACACTTATCATCTTCTCTTAGAAAACAGGATGTATTTTTTTCTGTTTCTTTCGCCTTATTTGACCCTGTGTTAAAAGCTACTTATTTTTTTGTAGTCAAACTTCTAGAGTTGGCCCACTTTATTTGTGAAGTCCAGCCAGGTTATCTGCATCTCAGCCACCAAGTCACCCTTTTTGTGAGTCAGCTTTTTGTGAGCATTTCGAAAATGGTAATAGTCTTCCTTCCTTCTTCCTGTACTGACCCCAGCAGGACGCATCTTATCTCAAGCATATATTTTTTACAAATAAAACATTATGGTGGCTGACGTTGACTTGATATTCTGGGCTTGAGGAGAGAGTGCGACTCGTGAGTGGGGCCATAGCGCGGCTTACTTAGTGCTGTGCCCACGCTGCCCGTGGCATCAGCGGACGCCTATCTGCAGAACACCGGAGAAAGTTGCAGTCGGTTCGTGCTCCGTGCGTTTTTGAACAGTACCAAGAAAGGTACACATGGCAAACGTGCGTTTAAATTTCCTGGTTTTAACCGCCGACCTAACTAATTGTTGTTATGAGTGTCCTTTTTTTATTACTTATATTTATTTACTGGACACTTTTTTTATTCACCAACGTCTCAACCGAGGCTTGACCTGTTCAGAACCAAAGGAAGAAGAATATTGAGCCAAACCTTATTTATTATTTACTTATCACCTTACTGTTACAATTATGTTTTGCTATTATCTGGCAATATATGCCGGTATAGTAGGATGAACAGAATTCTTATTTTAGTTTTGACTAGATGTATGATGACTTCTACCGCTTCGCGATTTCGACAATGGACAATTTTAGTAGATCGTCCCGATGAGTCCGATAACGATACCCGATACTCCGCCGCCGCCTTTGCGCATTCATCATACCGCTATCGGGGGTATCGGAACGATCTACTAAAACTCTCCAATATCAGGCAACGGATGCAACGAGGAAGCTTTGCTCTATCTTCGAGGTAAATAGTACTTCCATTGCTTCGCTGAAGAAGCTCAATGCAGAGCATAAAGCATTCGTGAGGCACAATATGGCACCCCCATGCAGTGCCTCAGCTCAAAGGGTGTTCAGCGTAGCAGTCGACATATTGAGTAAGAAATAACGCTAAATGTCTGACGGGACCGTTCGAGTCAGCTGTTGCTCCAAATACTCAAGGTCATTAAATGGAGTAGGTTGCAACAATAAGAACTTGAATTACCCTCTTCCCTTTGTTTCTTACTTGAGGGCAATAATGTTAAAAGTAACGCCATGAAAGTAACGGATTACTTTTTGGGGTAACGGTCACTTACTTTTATGGGAGGGTAATTGTAATTGTAATAAATTACAATTTAGCCTTAAGTAATTGAAAATGTAATTCCTTACTATTTTTCGGTAACGTGTACAAGTCTGGTCCTATACAAGTTAGAACGGGAGAATTATGTGAAAGAGATTGTGTAAAAGATGTAAATAAAATTTGAACTGTTTTTCGTCTTCAGTGGTCGTTTACATTCGCAATTTTTCCTCCCGATAATCACCGTTTTTAGCACCTGCTCGAGAGAATTTACCGAAAAACACTGGTATTCTAGAAATAAATAAACACCGATAAACATCCGCCGATTTGCGTCATAAATAAACACCGGAAAGTATACACCCTAGTTATACGATAGTTACATGTGTGTACAAAAGTGTCACGACGAGTGCAAACCCGATTTCTGCGGAAATAAATTAGAATAGGGTCATCAAAAAAAAAGTTCAAACAGCCAAGAAACCCGGAAATTATATCGGAAAGACCACTTTTTCGACATACGCGGAATCGTCCTGCCCAAAGGCTAGAACCCCGAGCCGAGTCAAACCTTGGTTATACGATAGTTTCATGTGTGTACAATAGCGTCCCGCCGAGTGCAAACGCGATTTCGGCATAAATAGATTAGAATCTGGTCATTTAAGACAGGTTACTCTGCCAAGAAAAGGCGCGAATTATATCGGAAAGACCACTTTTTCGACATACGCGGAATCGTCCTGCCCAAAGGCTAGAACCTCAAGCCGAGTCAAACCTTGGTTTTAAGATAGTTTCATGTGTGTACAATAGCGTCCCGCCGAGTGCAAATGCGATTTCGGCATAAATAGATTAGAATCTGGTCATTTAAGACAGGTTACTCTGCCAAGAAAAGGCGCGAATTATATCGGAAAGACCACTTTTTCGACATACGCGGAATCGTCCTGCCCAAAGGCTAGAACCTCAAGCCGAGTCAAACCTTGGTTTTAAGATAGTTTCATGTGTGTACAATAGCGTCCCGCCGAGTGCAAACGCGATTTCGGCATAAATAGATTAGAATCTGGTCATTTAAGACAGGTTACTCTGCCAAGAAAAGGCGCGAATTATATCGGAAAGACCACTTTTTCGACATACGCGGAATCGTCCTGCCCAAAGGCTAGAACCCCGAGCCGAGTCAAACCTTGGTTTTACGATAGTTTCATGTGTGTACAATAGCGTCCCGCCGAGTGCAAACGCGATTTCGGCATAAATAGATTAGAATCTGGTCATTTAAGACAGGTTACTCTGCCAAGAAAAGGCGCGAATTATATCGGAAAGACCACTTTTTCGACATACGCGGAATCGTCCTGCCCAAAGGCTAGAACCCCGAGCCGAGTCAAACCTTGGTTTTAAGATAGTTTCATGTGTGTACAATAGCGTCCCGCCGAGTGCAAATGCGATTTCGGCATAAATAGATTAGAATCTGGTCATTTAAGACAGGTTACTCTGCCAAGAAAAGGCGCGAATTATATCGGAAAGACCACTTTTTCGACATACGCGGAATCGTCCTGCCCAAAGGCTAGAACCCCGAGCCGAGTCAAACCTTGGTTTTAAGATAGTTTCATGTGTGTACAATAGCGTCCCGCCGAGTGCAAACGCGATTTCGGCATAAATAGATTAGAATCTGGTCATTTAAGACAGGTTACTCTGCCAAGAAAAGGCGCGAATTATATCGGAAAGACCACTTTTTCGACATACGCGGAATCGTCCTGCCCAAAGGCTAGAACCTCGAGCCGAGTCAAACCTTGGTTTTACGATAGTTTCATGTGTGTACAATAGCGTCCCGCCGAGTGCAAACGCGATTTCGGCATAAATAGATTAGAATCTGGTCATTTAAGACAGGTTACTCTGCCAAGAAAAGGCGCGAATTATATCGGAAAGACCACTTTTTCGACATACGCGGAATCGTCCTGCCCAAAGGCTAGAACCCCGAGCCGAGTCAAACCTTGGTTTTACGATAGTTTCATGTGTGTACAATAGCGTCCCGCCGAGTGCAAACGCGATTTCGGCATAAATAGATTAGAATCTGGTCATTTAAGACAGGTTACTCTGCCAAGAAAAGGCGCGAATTATATCGGAAAGACCACTTTTTCGACATACGCGGAATCGTCCTGCCCAAAGGCTAGAACCCCGAGCCGAGTCAAACCTTGGTTTTACGATAGTTTCATGTGTGTACAATAGCGTCCCGCCGAGTGCAAACGCGATTTCGGCATAAATAGATTAGAATCTGGTCATTTAAGACAGGTTACTCTGCCAAGAAAAGGCGCGAATTATATCGGAAAGACCACTTTTTCGACATACGCGGAATCGTCCTGCCCAAAGGCTAGAACCCCGAGCCGAGTCAAACCTTGGTTTTAAGATAGTTTCATGTGTGTACAATAGCGTCCCGCCGAGTGCAAATGCGATTTCGGCATAAATAGATTAGAATCTGGTCATTTAAGACAGGTTACTCTGCCAAGAAAAGGCGCGAATTATATCGGAAAGACCACTTTTTCGACATACGCGGAATCGTCCTGCCCAAAGGCTAGAACCCCGAGCCGAGTCAAACCTTGGTTATACGATAGTTTCATGTGTGTACAATAGCGTCCCGCCGAGTGCAAACGCGATTTCGGCATAAATAGATTAGAATCTGGTCATTTAAGACAGGTTACTCTGCCAAGAAAAGGCGCGAATTATATCGGAAAGACCACTTTTTCGACATACGCGGAATCGTCCTGCCCAAAGGCTAGAACCCCGAGCCGAGTCAAACCTTGGTTTTACGATAGTTTCATGTGTGTACAATAGCGTCCCGCCGAGTGCAAACGCGATTTCGGCATAAATAGATTAGAATCTGGTCATTTAAGACAGGTTACTCTGCCAAGAAAAGGCGCGAATTATATCGGAAAGACCACTTTTTCGACATACGCGGAATCGTCCTGCCCAAAGGCTAGAACCCCGAGCCGAGTCAAACCTTGGTTTTACGATAGTTTCATGTGTGTACAATAGCGTCCCGCCGAGTGCAAACGCGATTTCGGCATAAATAGATTAGAATCTGGTCATTTAAGACAGGTTACTCTGCCAAGAAAAGGCGCGAATTATATCGGAAAGACCACTTTTTCGACATACGCGGAATCGTCCTGCCCAAAGGCTAGAACCCCGAGCCGAGTCAAACCTTGGTTTTACGATAGTTTCATGTGTGTACAATAGCGTCCCGCCGAGTGCAAACGCGATTTCGGCATAAATAGATTAGAATCTGGTCATTTAAGACAGGTTACTCTGCCAAGAAAAGGCGCGAATTATATCGGAAAGACCACTTTTTCGACATACGCGGAATCGTCCTGCCCAAAGGCTAGAACCCCGAGCCGAGTCAAACCTTGGTTTTAAGATAGTTTCATGTGTGTACAATAGCGTCCCGCCGAGTGCAAATGCGATTTCGGCATAAATAGATTAGAATCTGGTCATTTAAGACAGGTTACTCTGCCAAGAAAAGGCGCGAATTATATCGGAAAGACCACTTTTTCGACATACGCGGAATCGTCCTGCCCAAAGGCTAGAACCCCGAGCCGAGTCAAACCTTGGTTTTACGATAGTTTCATGTGTGTACAATAGCGTCCCGCCGAGTGCAAACGCGATTTCGGCATAAATAGATTAGAATCTGGTCATTTAAGACAGGTTACTCTGCCAAGAAAAGGCGCGAATTATATCGGAAAGACCACTTTTTCGACATACGCGGAATCGTCCTGCCCAAAGGCTAGAACCCCGAGCCGAGTCAAACCTTGGTTTTAAGATAGTTTCATGTGTGTACAATAGCGTCCCGCCGAGTGCAAATGCGATTTCGGCATAAATAGATTAGAATCTGGTCATTTAAGACAGGTTACTCTGCCAAGAAAAGGCGCGAATTATATCGGAAAGACCACTTTTTCGACATACGCGGAATCGTCCTGCCCAAAGGCTAGAACCCCGAGCCGAGTCAAACCTTGGTTTTACGATAGTTTCATGTGTGTACAATAGCGTCCCGCCGAGTGCAAACGCGATTTCGGCATAAATAGATTAGAATCTGGTCATTTAAGACAGGTTACTCTGCCAAGAAAAGGCGCGAATTATATCGGAAAGACCACTTTTTCGACATACGCGGAATCGTCCTGCCCAAAGGCTAGAACCCCGAGCCGAGTCAAACCTTGGTTTTACGATAGTTTCATGTGTGTACAATAGCGTCCCGCCGAGTGCAAACGCGATTTCGGCATAAATAGATTAGAATCTGGTCATTTAAGACAGGTTACTCTGCCAAGAAAAGGCGCGAATTATATCGGAAAGACCACTTTTTCGACATACGCGGAATCGTCCTGCCCAAAGGCTAGAACCCCGAGCCGAGTCAAACCTTGGTTTTACGATAGTTTCATGTGTGTACAATAGCGTCCCGCCGAGTGCAAACGCGATTTCGGCATAAATAGATTAGAATCTGGTCATTTAAGACAGGTTACTCTGCCAAGAAAAGGCGCGAATTATATCGGAAAGACCACTTTTTCGACATACGCGGAATCGTCCTGCCCAAAGGCTAGAACCCCGAGCCGAGTCAAACCTTGGTTTTAAGATAGTTTCATGTGTGTACAATAGCGTCCCGCCGAGTGCAAACGCGATTTCGGCATAAATAGATTAGAATCTGGTCATTTAAGACAGGTTACTCTGCCAAGAAAAGGCGCGAATTATATCGGAAAGACCACTTTTTCGACATACGCGGAATCGTCCTGCCCAAAGGCTAGAACCCCGAGCCGAGTCAAACCTTGGTTTTACGATAGTTTCATGTGTGTACAATAGCGTCCCGCCGAGTGCAAACGCGATTTCGGCATAAATAGATTAGAATCTGGTCATTTAAGACAGGTTACTCTGCCAAGAAAAGGCGCGAATTATATCGGAAAGACCACTTTTTCGACATACGCGGAATCGTCCTGCCCAAAGGCTAGAACCCCGAGCCGAGTCAAACCTTGGTTTTAAGATAGTTTCATGTGTGTACAATAGCGTCCCGCCGAGTGCAAACGCGATTTCGGCATAAATAGATTAGAATCTGGTCATTTAAGACAGGTTACTCTGCCAAGAAAAGGCGCGAATTATATCGGAAAGACCACTTTTTCGACATACGCGGAATCGTCCTGCCCAAAGGCTAGAACCCCGAGCCGAGTCAAACCTTGGTTTTAAGATAGTTTCATGTGTGTACAATAGCGTCCCGCCGAGTGCAAACGCGATTTCGGCATAAATAGATTAGAATCTGGTCATTTAAGACAGGTTACTCTGCCAAGAAAAGGCGCGAATTATATCGGAAAGACCACTTTTTCGACATACGCGGAATCGTCCTGCCCAAAGGCTAGAACCCCGAGCCGAGTCAAACCTTGGTTTTACGATAGTTTCATGTGTGTACAATAGCGTCCCGCCGAGTGCAAACGCGATTTCGGCATAAATAGATTAGAATCTGGTCATTTAAGACAGGTTACTCTGCCAAGAAAAGGCGCGAATTATATCGGAAAGACCACTTTTTCGACATACGCGGAATCGTCCTGCCCAAAGGCTAGAACCCCGAGCCGAGTCAAACCTTGGTTTTAAGATAGTTTCATGTGTGTACAATAGCGTCCCGCCGAGTGCAAATGCGATTTCGGCATAAATAGATTAGAATCTGGTCATTTAAGACAGGTTACTCTGCCAAGAAAAGGCGCGAATTATATCGGAAAGACCACTTTTTCGACATACGCGGAATCGTCCTGCCCAAAGGCTAGAACCCCGAGCCGAGTCAAACCTTGGTTTTACGATAGTTTCATGTGTGTACAATAGCGTCCCGCCGAGTGCAAACGCGATTTCGGCATAAATAGATTAGAATCTGGTCATTTAAGACAGGTTACTCTGCCAAGAAAAGGCGCGAATTATATCGGAAAGACCACTTTTTCGACATACGCGGAATCGTCCTGCCCAAAGGCTAGAACCCCGAGCCGAGTCAAACCTTGGTTATACGATAGTTTCATGTGTGTACAATAGCGTCCCGCCGAGTGCAAATGCGATTTCGGCATAAATAGATTAGAATCTGGTCATTTAAGACAGGTTACTCTGCCAAGAAAAGGCGCGAATTATATCGGAAAGACCACTTTTTCGACATACGCGGAATCGTCCTGCCCAAAGGCTAGAACCCCGAGCCGAGTCAAACCTTGGTTTTACGATAGTTTCATGTGTGTACAATAGCGTCCCGCCGAGTGCAAATGCGATTTCGGCATAAATAGATTAGAATCTGGTCATTTAAGACAGGTTACTCTGCCAAGAAAAGGCGCGAATTATATCGGAAAGACCACTTTTTCGACATACGCGGAATCGTCCTGCCCAAAGGCTAGAACCCCGAGCCGAGTCAAACCTTGGTTTTACGATAGTTTCATGTGTGTACAATAGCGTCCCGCCGAGTGCAAATGCGATTTCGGCATAAATAGATTAGAATCTGGTCATTTAAGACAGGTTACTCTGCCAAGAAAAGGCGCGAATTATATCGGAAAGACCACTTTTTCGACATACGCGGAATCGTCCTGCCCAAAGGCTAGAACCCCGAGCCGAGTCAAACCTTGGTTTTACGATAGTTTCATGTGTGTACAATAGCGTCCCGCCGAGTGCAAATGCGATTTCGGCATAAATAGATTAGAATCTGGTCATTTAAGACAGGTTACTCTGCCAAGAAAAGGCGCGAATTATATCGGAAAGACCACTTTTTCGACATACGCGGAATCGTCCTGCCCAAAGGCTAGAACCCCGAGCCGAGTCAAACCTTGGTTTTAAGATAGTTTCATGTGTGTACAATAGCGTCCCGCCGAGTGCAAATGCGATTTCGGCATAAATAGATTAGAATCTGGTCATTTAAGACAGGTTACTCTGCCAAGAAAAGGCGCGAATTATATCGGAAAGACCACTTTTTCGACATACGCGGAATCGTCCTGCCCAAAGGCTAGAACCCCGAGCCGAGTCAAACCTTGGTTATACGATAGTTTCATGTGTGTACAATAGCGT